>CABFOV010000208.1:51140-92409 GCA_902141375.1 Timema poppense
TATATATATATATATATATATAAATGGCACAGTAGTATATTTATAACTTATTTCTATCTATTTGGGGGTACTTGACGTGCACTTTTGGAACTGGGTGTATATATCAACTTATTATTATTATTGGCACCGCGTCTTACTACCCGTTCGATTTGTACGCACTTGCGCTAATGTGTAATGGTAGGGTGATTGTGAGATGAAATGGAGGACCTACAGTTTAACGTGGAATCCGAACAACGATGGAAGCCTTGGCATTCTCCACATTCACAAGTTGTGATTAATACACGTCTTGTCAGAGGTGAAGGAAGGGTTTGGTAATCGGATACATCTGTGCCGGGTATATCAACTTACGACTTATAAGCTACAGGGTGGTCGTAAAGTCTGAACACATAGGTAAATATTACGAAAGTTTAAAAATGACACCTATACACGGGAATCGAACCCAAAGGTCCCGGGTTCGTTTCTCGTGTCCAGGTGTGATTTTTCAATTTTTAAGAATATGATATTTAGATGGGGTGAATCCTCACTAAAAGCACGTATAATAGTATAATAGATTTGGGTATTTGAGTCCTACATAGGTAAAAGCAAAAAAGAAAACATACTAAACAAACGCAAGTGTATTCTGTGCGAATGAGAGACCGGGATAATCTAAAGCAACGTATCGTTGAGGGCTGCATGAAGATGAACGGGGATGGCAACGCTAATGGACCGAATTCATAATAATTGTTCTCACAGAGTTGAACTTTGTATTGTCACCTGCTTCAGTGGCCACGTGGTCTAAGGCGTCACTATAGCAATAGACTAGACTGCCGATTGCAGGATGATCGGTGCTAGAATCCAGGTAGGATGTTCTGAGGGTCGTTTATCCAAAATGGTTTTCTACCCTCCCTCCAAGAAAATGGGGGTGCACTTCTCAGATACAACATCCCGTCTTCCAGACATGAATGATAAAGATGAAGCCTTAATTTCACCAATGCCACATTTTGAACCAGCGATACTAAGTTCAGTAGAACAGACGCGCTACCCACTGAGCTAAACTATCAACTAAACCAGCGCACACGCGCGCACACACACACACACACACACACACACACACACATATATATATATATATATGCATAAAACATAGGGCCTTTAGTAAAAAATATATAATATATATGAATATATTAATGCTTCTACTACCTGTTTAGGTTACACGCATATGTACTAATTACGAAAATAAGTTAGGGATGAAAAGGTTGTATTTAGGAGAAGTGTACCCCTATTTACGTGAAAGGAGAGTGGAAAACCACCCTCAGTACACCCAACCAGGATTTGAACTACAGTCTCCCCTTGTCAGTCTAGTCTAAAACTTAGACCATGCTGTCACCGAAGCAGGTAAACTATTTGTTGTTTAAGTGTTTAAAACACATAGGAAAGTACACGACTCTTTAGACTAGGCGTTAAAATTAGTTTAGGGGAATATGGTTCGATTTCAGGCGATACTTTTCTTCCGCTTTACACGTTTTAATACCCGTAAAGGGTGGCTTTTTGCATTAATTGGGGTAGAGTCGAGGAAGGTAGAATTCAAGGGAAGTGTTATCTAGAGTGATATTAAGAAAAGGTGCATGTAAACAGTAAATCAAGTAATATTTGTGTTTAAAAATATATGTAATTATTCCGAGTGATTAAATGTGCTATTGGATGTACCCAAACCTATTATAAGAACTTGTAGTTGTTATTTATTTCCCTACCCACTAATTACAAAATCTATTAAGTTGTTGCACAGCTAACAGGATGATTATGTACTTGTGTGTGTAAATGTTTCTTTTGTGAGTAGGGGATATCGATATTATACAACCAACAAGGTTAAATTAATATCTAATTACACAGTAGAGTGAGCCATGTAGGAAATTACTGAGGCTCAAAATGTAAGCCATATGTTGAATTAAATTATTTAAAAAGTTGTATAATAGTATTCATAAAACTTACTAATTAAACGTGTCTAGTGATACAGAGGATTTAGCAAGACGTGAATGGGTGTATTAGCTTATTTACAATACACCTGCTAATTAGTTAGGATTATTATTAGGATTATTATTATAGCTGAGATTATAGTTATGAATAACGCTCGACCATGATACAAAACAATATTTGAATACACCACACAAGGTTATTAAAATGATAAACACGGCGAATAAATTAGTCATAATGAGCTCAAGCTGTAAAATTAATTGGGTATATTATGTGTAAAATTATTGGAGATAATTGTTTATTACTAACATAATCAAAACAAAATAAACCTATACGTCATCTATTCTGTAGAATTAATTTAATAATAATACACTAGTCAAAATAATAGTATATTTCTATATCTTTGCGCCGACATTAAGATATGAAACAAACTCTAAGTAACCTAGATTTGTAACAAATAAAATTTAATATAAAGCTCAAAGTTTTATAATATATATGTTATTAACTTATTAACTTTCACAATTTTAATTACTGCACTGACAAAATTCGTGAGTAATGGTTCAAGGTTATTGTGTCAGCGTAGATACAAAATAAAGTGTCTCGGGATACCTACTAAAAATGTGATTAAAAAAATAAGTAAATAAGGGTTTAGGAGAAAACCTCATACATATAGCCACAAACAAATGTTTTGGTAATTTAATGTGTAAATAAATCCAAATAAATATTTAAAGAAGTGAACGCAAAAGGAAATTGTGTGGGCAGCACAATAAGCTTTATCTTGAAATACGATTCTTTTAAATGGCCATATATACAACTTTGAATCAAAACTTCAGAGAACTCGTCAAGATACATTAAATATATATATATATATATATACATATATATACATATATACATACATACATACATATATATATACATATATACATACATATATATATATATACATATATACATACATATATATATATACATATATATACATATATACATACATACATATATATACATATATACATACATACATATATATATATATATACATATATATACATATATATACATACACACAGTAATACTGGTTATAGCTTCATGTTACCTGTTTAACAGTATGTTATGGAAAATACATCGCTTGAATCTATAACATATATTTGTTAATTTAAGGAAAAATTATTCCCTATATACCAGTACGTTTGAATGTGAATTCAGCAACTTTGTGCTACATTGCACTGGCCAGTAAACGAGATATTACAGATTATGTGAGGATTTCCATCAATAAACAGAATGATTATCTCAGAAACACAATATGGTCCTCTTTTCCTTTCATATCATTTAAAATATCCCAACGGATGGAACTCATCTGTATAATAATGTTGATGATGGTGAATTGAACTATGGCTGTGACGGATATCAGCCGTGTCCCTTTTGCCCTTTGTCTCTCGTGATGGAACTCTGACTTTTCCCAATTTAAACAGTTATTTGCTGTTCCAGATCACTCGTTAATAAAAACTGACTGCGATTGCTATATTTTTCACAAAATGGAACTCCCAATCATATTTTGAAACAATCACTAATATATTAAATTATTTTTTAAATGGCGAAAATAATATTCAAAAATAGCAGAAAACTATAATAAATTCGAGGGATAGAGTTTAGTAAATGACCTAGTTGTCCTGGTGGTCTAGGGGTAAGTTGTCAGACTTCTGGGCTGGGGGTTCAGGGTTAAATCCTCGGTCCCGGCACAGATTTATCTGGTTACCAAACCCTTCCTTCACCTCTGACAAGACATCTTGTGAATGTGTGGCATGCCAGGCCTCCACAGTGGTTCGGATCCCACGTTGAACTGTAGGTCCTCCATTTCATCTCACAATCACCCTACTATTACACATTAGCATAAGTTCGTACAACCCGAATGGGTAGTAAGACGCGGTGCTAATAATAATAATAATAATAGGCGACCTAATATTTCGCAAGCTTAAGCTATTCAAACTATGTCGAATAGGTCTTATGATACACCAAGTCACTTGAAAATTAATTATAAACAACTATAAAAAAAGAGTTTTTTTAAAATCAAGTCGAGGCAAAATTAATTTTCATTGAACAAATCAATGGTTGCCTAGTTTTAAAATTAATTATTTACTAATCTAATATTCATTATTTTTAATTTCTAGACAATAAAAAAATACTAATCATGAATGATAAAATATTGTAGAAATTTGCGATACAAATTTAGAAGGAATGCTAATAATAATTCATTATAAATCTCATAAAATGAGAGGAAAGGGGAAAGTACTAAGGTGATCAATTTCTCGAAAATTAAAAGTGAATACTATGACGGCTACGACTGGCAATGGAACTCTTAGCTTATGCGGGGGAGTGTTGAGGGAGGGGTAGAAATAATTACATTCCACTTTACACTGTAGAAGAGGAAAGGAAGCTGAAGAATTCTCCTTTCATAATTCGCATGTCCCCCAACCATCACCCCCACTATTTTTTTTTAACCCGTTCCTCTTCATTTTCTACAGTTAATCAGATTTCCCATTTTGAAACACTAATAGAATTTCGCGAGCGTACCTCACAACATTCAACCAGAAAAGAGGCTTTTATGCCTGCAGCTGTATTCTGAGCTTGACACATTCTACGTTGTATATAGGACTTGCTTCCTCTCACCCCCGAAACCCCTTTTCACCCCCAGCCCTTACAACAAGAAACCTTTCTTTTTTTCTTCATATAAGCTAATATTAACAAGCCCTTCCTTGCAATACATAGTCTGTATTCTTCACTTTTTTTTTTGTTCAAAAATTGTCTCCTTTTTTTTTCTAATTAATTATAATATTGTGTTTCCTTAGTAATGTTTTAATTAAATAATCAATTTTTACACTCCATACCTTCATTGCGCGTTCATTAACAAAAGAAACGTATTTAAAGGAATTTCCGATTTTATTATATTTTTTTAGAACGAGATAAAACTCTGTCTCTCACTAAGCTTTTTGACGCGTTCACTAAAGAATACTGTACATATTGCCTTTCAAAGAATCCGTAAATGGTGGTAAAAATAATATTAAACTTTCGTACTTCTATTAAAATGTTTCTAAATAATAACAACGAAACAAATTTTTGTTTGCAAACTACTTATGTTATTTAATATGTTATATGTATATAACTTAATATATGTACATATATATTTTTATATATGAACATAATATATAAAACAGAATTTTAACTTAAAGAAAAATAAATACATTTATTTTTATACGTTCATTTTCATAATTAAGTATTAGTACACCTATAATATTTTTTTAAATTTAAATGCGATAATATAACAAATAACAATAAATAATTTAATCCTAAATTAAATTGTTAAAAATTAATATAGTATTAATAATATTAAAGATATATAAAACGAAGGTAAATTAAATCTGAACACGTTAAAAGAACCTAACCAAACGGTTAAGGTAAAATAAACTAAAATAACTAATTTTTTAATTTAAGTTATATTTGTAATTAAATAAGGCAGAGAAACTTCTTTTTCATTTTCGATTAAATGAAAAAGTATTATATAGAATTTAAAAATCTGTTAAACCCATTAGTAGAAAACTATAAGTATTTTCCATGCCACACATCTTATTACCTTATGCGATATTACATATCGACACTTAAAAAGGTAGGGACCAGAAAGAGTGATTGTTAGAGGAAATGTACCAGAATTTGTGCGGAGAGAGCGTAAAATCTTTTATTGAACGCCACTATAGTACCTCCAGACGAGATTAGAAACACTAGGTACTTAAAATAGCATATTGACTATAACTAATTTATAAAAAATAATTGATCTCTGTATTTGAATTTATGTTCATAGATTTTTTATATTATTCAATAAAACATTTTAAATCACATATTTAGTGAATTATGTTGTATTTATTTTATATTAAAATAAATATTAGCCCAATAAATATTGAACATGGCCAGTTATAGGTAGTTTGAATGTCTCTAAACAGTTTCCCGCGACGAAGATGGTCACTTGTTGAGAAGGCTTTCGCGGTTGATATTTTAATGGTTCAAGTTGTCTTTCGACATCGTGGCATACGAACGAGTACGATATTATACATGGCGTCCACATTCCCATAAATTATTATCATAAATTCAAGCAAAGAAAATAAAACAGATAAATGAAATAGTAAAAATTAAATTGGTAGTAGTTTGCAATTGAATTAAAGTTTTAGACCATATTTTAATGCTTATAAAATAATATATTAATAATATATTTTATAAAAGTAAACATTTTGTCTTTTTTTATTTAAGTAGTTTTCAATTTTTAACTAAACAATAATATTTTAATGTAATATTATATAATGTTTACTTGAGATTATAAATAATTAACATTAAAATTATTTAAAATATACGTCAAAGACAAGTACAACCTTGTTTAGAAGTAAATATTACAATTTTAATACTCTTCTAAACATATTTTTTTATCACAATGATATATTTCATAATATTACTTTTCCACTGTTATGAAAATCTGATTTCCCCAAAATAAGAAACTTAGCCAAAAACCAAATTGACGTTATAAAGTGCACATTTGGAGAATATATTTAATATATTATTAATTGTAATTTTACTAAGTCACAAGCAATAATAAACATCATTTGTGTAATCTCAAATCATCTATTTCATCTAGAGACCTGAGCTCTAATGCATTGATCGAGTTTGAATACTAATACCAACATTATCACAAGTTATTTTGTTCTGCCTGACGTAGATTAATAAACGTACTGGTAGTATACGTGAAAAAAGGCAGCAGTCACTTCTTATCTGGTTTACCAGAAACGAGGATCTCCGTATTCAAATCCCATTCAAATATACTTAAATGTTTTTGGACGTTTCATAATTTGATCGAAGGGCGAAACGAAAAATAATGGCCTGTCTTTTGTTACTCAACTAATAAAAGTTAGATTAATTCTATTATCCAACCCAATTCAGCGGCCGAATGGTCTAAGACGTTACTTTCGTATTATACTGGCCTGCTGATGATGATTAGATCGGGTTTCAAATCCTGGTTGGGTGTACTGAAGGTAGTTTCACCTAAAAGGTTTCCTACTCTCCTTTCGCCTAAATGTGGTTAGATTACCTCTTAAGTCCTACTTTCATGATCCCTACCCCGTTAGATTAATTATAATAATAAATGTGTATACTATTGACGGGTAGTAAGACACGGTGATAAAAAAAATAAAATTATATAACCTTATATTATATTGAGATTGAAATTGTTGCAACTGATCTACAATTTTACGAACATTTTCATTGTTTAATCCTGTAAAACCTAGATAATAGGTAGGTGTGATATCTGAAAGCAGATCTATAGCAGTATTTCAAAATTGGTTTTTATTTCAAATAGATAAAATGTGTGATAGTGATTCGTTGACGACCTTGTAGTAAATTGGCTACACTATCATAAATTCATTTCCGTTATTTCTCCTCAAATGTAAATTACTCCCATATCTGTGTTTGTTTTTAACATCTGAATATCAACCAAAATTAATCATTTAATAAAATGTTTAAATAAATAACTAGCATTTTCAAAGAGCTTACTCCCCTAACCACCTTTCCTCCTTTCATAAGGTAAAAATATTTCTGGGCCCATAGAATGCAAACGGAAAGAATGTTGAATCTTAATACCTATGATATGTTTATAAAGTATTGTTATATATTAATATGTTTTTCAAATGAATAATAAGAGAATATTTTATTATGATACTAAGGCACATTAAAAAAAATATTTTACTTGAAGATATCCAAATATCAACGATTAAATGATAGTTCCAAATGTAGGTAACTATTTTATTTAAATCAGTGCCACTTTTACTTTTTAAATATTTTACGTGGGCCTAAATAAGGAACATATTTTAAACAATATATTCTAACTTCTTAATCATTTAATCTGTTAACAAATTTTATTTTAATTTTAGGAACGTATTTATCCCATGCATCCTAGAAATTTTTTAATAAACTAATCATCAAAGAAAATTTATTTTTCTTGCCAATACCATTATCATATTCTACAAAATAAACAAGAACGAGGGGAGTAAAAAAAAACACGAGAAAATATAACTCATATAAAAAGTTCTGAGGGTAGAAATACAGAAATGTTACAAACACAACAACAACAACAACAAAAGTTATTAAGAGAGGAGATAAATTCCCTTAGATGAGGGAGAAAGAGGGAGACCACGATATGGAATCAAAAGTTGTTTGATGAACTCATTTCTGTTGGTATTCTCAGCTGACCCTGACAGAGCTTGTTATGGAATCGCCAACTCAAGTCCGGATGAGTGTTGGCACCAGCTAGTTTCGTTGTCGGCAGGGGAGGAAGGGGGAAGGGGTGAGGGAGGTGAGAGAACTGTGCTTTGATGATACGAACACCGTGTAATGGAAAAACGGATTAGCGCAAGGGGCGCGGGGGTGGGCAGCAGAACCAAGGTGTAATATTACGAGGGTGGCCAAAATAAATTTGTGTTTACTGGTGCTGTTGTAAAAAGGAACGTAACGCGGAAGATCATCGTTTCAAACCTTGCCAATTTGATGGGGGATTTTACTATTGTTATTAATATGTGAAACGCTTTTTACTACTCGTCTGAAATACCCACATGTTTATTAAATAATTACTATTGGATTGACTACTAGGAATGTCTGATACCTTAATTAGTAATTACAGAAAAAAACTAAAAATAAATGTCCAAACAGCTACCTACCAAATAATGAAATGGATTAAATACCAATTCGTTCAATTTTAGTCTTTTTATCAACCAGTTTAACATAACAAATGAAAGTTTCACACACAGTTGTAAATTAACGTTTATATGGATGTATCAGTCTTTGGGTGGAAATATTTACTCTAATTTGATATCCATAAATTTATCTCACAAGGATTAAGTGATTAAATGCCAATGAACGTGTTAAAGATGTGTGAATAGTGAAGTAAATATTGTGCAAGATCTCCCAAAATGTTGGTTTTAGATTTACGAAATTTTAATTCAGAAAAAAGGCTAGTTAAAAAAAATCTCAAAATCGTTAGATGCAGTTCTGAGACAGATGCTTATTAAAATTTGAGAAATCTCAGAACTCTCCTAATTAAGCTGTTAAGTTTCGATGGAAAAAAGTCTTTCTATTGCAAAATATTTCACAGATTACATCCAATTATTTCCTTTTCCAATTTTCACTTCGCGCTTTTATCAAAGCAGCCTTCCCCTGGCTCTTCCTCCCTCCCAGGTCTGTAATGACATCAAAACACGCTTGAATGCATTTTGTCGAAACCTATCTTCCTCCCACTTCACCCTCCAGTATTCTCTACTCCCAACCACCCCCTCCCACCCCAACCCAATAATTCTCTTACTTATTCCCTCCTCTCTACCTCTTTTTTCACAATTTTTCTAACTCTTTTCATCTATTATTCTAACTAAGAAGGTGACGTCAACCGTATACAAGATAAATATCTAAAGTATCTTCCACCCTCAGGCAATATTTATATTATTAACCTTATGTATTGAAGAATATTCTTCTTAGTTCAGGGTTTTAATAAAGTCTTCCTTATTATTTTTATTATTTCACCCCTCAAACTCTTCTCTGTTATGAAAAGACTTTCCATACTATCTCTATTTTTTATTATCTTGTTTATATTCTCTGCCATCTTAGTTGCTTACTTTAATTATACTTTACGCTTAAGGCGATCAGAAGCCAGAGGTATTTGATGGCGAGAAAGTTTCATAAACAATCTTCTTTTTCAACTTTATAAAATAATGGTGGACGTTTCCTTGGCTTGAGTGTTTATTTATAATTTTATAAAACTAATTCAATCAATATTTTTGTCATATTGGTATATATATATATATATATATATATATATATATATATATANCTGGCAGACCAGACAAGAAGTGTCTGACACCTTTTTTGAACTCCATCAGCTCAATATATATATATATATACGTATACATATATATATATATACGTATACATATATATATATATATATATATGTATATATATATATATATATATATATGTGTGTGTGTGTGTGTGTGTATGTATGTATATCAAGATGATATTTGTGTGTTTATTTATTATGTTTAATAGTATAATATTTGTCAAGATGACACACATTATTGATTAAATTAGCTTTAAATATTAAAAATAAATTATATAAATTAGCACACGATCAAACACACAATGTCAAATAATTTGGAAATTAATTTATTGCTTTGAAACTGAAACCTTTAATATCTGCCAAATTACGTTTTTCAGCCAAATCGGGAATAGAACTGGGTCCTTAATTTAGAAGTTTACCTTGTATTGTGTATAAATAATAATACACTTATATATACTTTTCATTAAATAGTAAGTTGTATATAGTTATAAAATGAATAGTTTTAAAATATATTCGTATTAAAATTCAATGTTTATGCACTATTATAGATAAAAAATAAATAAAACCCTATAAAAAATTAGTGGATGACCTTTAACAAAATATGAACATGTTTATTAAAAATATATCAAAATGGAGGTCCTCCCTCAAGTGTGAGGAGCATCACATTTATTGGCCAAACAACTTCTAAATGTAGATCTGATAACTAGTATAGCTGACAGATAAGTGTCGATGAATAAGGAGTTCATTAAAACAAGTCAAGTATGAGATATTTAAATATATTTTTTTATAAACGGTCCTGAATCATGAATATTTGACTGAGTTAGCCAGTATCTTATTCATATCTAAAAATTATTATTATTATTATTATTAGCACCGCGTCTTACTACCCGTTTGGGTTATACGCAATTACGCTAATGTGTAATGGTAGGGTGATTGTGAGATGAAATGGAGGACCTACAGTTTAACGTGGAATCCGAACCACGGTGGAGGCCTGGAACTCCTCACATTAACAAGATGTCTTGTCAGAGGTGAAGGAAGGGTTTGGTAATCAGATAAATCTTTGCTGGGACCGAGGATTGAACCCCGGCCGCCAGCATAGAAGTCTGACACCTTAACCCCTAGACCGCCAGGTCACCCATATCTAAAAAGATTGAGAAGTTTATCTTGTTTATTTATAATTCAGTTCGTAGAGTAAGTTTTTTAATTTTGTACGTCATGGTTTGTCAAAAGAAATAAAATACAACGTAGCATCGTTTATTTTTATAGATAAAATGTTGATTTTCAAATATTAAACATAAAGTGATATTAAAATTCCTAAAATATTCGTTCACCCATTAAACAAATAAACCTTAAAAAATACACATGCAAGTAACAAAATAAACTATCACCTTTACAATCAACCAAAAGAAAGAATGCCAAACAAACATCAACTTAAATCAAACGTATGTATTAAAAAAAAAAGCGAGATCACTAACCATGTTTGGACTCACCTTTACTGGTACCGTCTGGTCCTCTGAGAATAGTACACTCCTCTATAGTGCCAAAGGGTGCAAATAATTGACGGACATCTTCTTCAGTTTGTTGCTTGCTCAGCATCCCCACGAACAACTTTCTGTCTTCTGAATTCAAACAGCAAGGGGCAGCCGACAGGAAACAAGACAAAACAACAAACATTCGGTTAGCCCGATCTACAAGGAAAATCAGTTTCACTTTTTTTAAATTTTTTGCGATCAATGGAAACCGGAAGGGTTATTCACATTTTAAAAATCAACCAGTATAACACTTGAAGCTTGTAAAGAGAAACATAGCTATTTTCAATTATAAAACTAGCTTTTCAAAACTATATAGTTTTAAATACTCTGAGTAAGATAGTAGTGCATGGAGTGTTACCTAACTAGAATACGGCTTGGCAAGACTATACTTTTAACTTTGTTAATTTCATATTAATATTTAAGAAAGGCCTCGGCTTACAGTAATAAAATATACAAGATATAATTTCACGTGTTCATACGTCAAGTCATGGTATCAGCAGCCATTCCTCTTAATAGATAGTATAAATACTTGTAAGGTAACACTTAAATATAGTTAAATGTTATAAATTTTAGCCCTTACTATGAAATTTGAATTGTACCTTTTCGGGCTATCCTTATATTTAGATTAATAGAATTTTCAGTAAATATACTCACATTTGTGTGGCAGTAGAGTGGAAAAACCATTCAGGGAAAAAATCATTACACCAAACCGGGATTCTAACCCTGACATCCACGTCATTGGCAATGCAGTCCATTCCGATTGTGACGTTTTATTACTTTTAAATTAATCGGATATTTTGTTAGATCAAAACCAAACCAAAAGGCTCACGATCCACTCTGGAAGAAACTGACCCCCCTCCAGGGCTATGTGTTTTGAGTGTGGGGTTAACACGAGTCTATAGAGTATCGGGGTTTGAATTAGAGTGATGATGAAACAGATATTTACTATTTATTTTAGGGATAGTCTTGCTATATAATTAGTAAATTTCCTGCTGCTGAGGCTGGGTGTTTAGTATTGGACGTACTCTACTAGGTTAAGCTAGTTTGTAAGTAATACGTTTTTCTATAAAATTAATGATAAATATTCACAAACTGATACAAAAAGATTTTCTAAGTATAGTCTTATCAAGCAGTGCGTAAATTGTTAACAACTTTCAGTTAGGTTTATTTATTGTCAATGGAGGTGACTAAATTTTGCATTTATAATTATTTTTTTATATATTGTAAATAAAAAACTTTTGTAAATATTAATTTGGTTCCTTAAACACTATAAAGATACCAAATAAATTGTTATTTGGAACTTTTTTTCAGGAAATACTATTTGAAAAATAAAAATAATTTATGCTACAATGTTGAAAAGTACAAATTTCGGAATCTTCAAAAGTACTAACATTTAAGCTTAAAATATGTCTTTAAAAATAACAAATTTGTTTGGCGTGACTTTAAACACGTCAAATTTGTAAGAAAAATATGTTTTTTTTCACAAGATTAGTTGATTAATTAAAATAAAATGTCAATTTGTTCAAATCCACAAAATATGCTTTAAAAAACCATAATCAATACATTTAAATAACTGATAAAACTGACATTATAATAGTATAAAAAATAAATTAATATGCAACTGTCACATTTAACCTCTACTTTTTAACATATTTACTCTTTGTGATAGTTGATTACATTATTTTTCCTGCTTTTATACTTCAATGGCACACAAGTTTTGTAAGCAAAAATAAATTACACATATTTGATATTTCAGATATAGAATCGGCTATTGTTGTCATAATAGATTTTTTTTTGCAACATACAACAAAAACACTTGAATACAAAATAAATAATTATGCCAATGAAAATTGTGCACTAACATAAAAACGTCAAACTATTTGAACATGCACCACGACATTAAATCTACAAGTTTTAGTACCCAAAGAACATGTCGAAACTTGAGATTTAAAATAGTTCTAAGGTGTAGAGCAATAAAAAGAGTAGCGCATGCATTTAAAAAATAGATTAAGATTAATTAGGTATAATTTGTTTCTATTGTTCTGTTCTGTCTGTTCTTCCCAAAAGGGAATGATTGTATTAAGAAGTTATTTTTACATTTATTAAATTATAAAAATTGTTTAGTACTTGTATTTATAGTTTAAAAAATAAAACCTTAAACAGATTTTATCAAGACGTGTTCTCATATTAATCTAAATTATATCTTGAGTCTCTTTTTTAAATATAAACTTACCAAGATGTTTTTATCTATGTAAATAAAATTAAAAGTTTGTTTGTCATGAGCACTGCGTGCTATCTAGTGCTGATAGAGGCCTGAAATTTTAAACATTACTAGCCCCTGTGCACAATCATGTGCATCTTGAAGCAGTATTTTTTTATATTAAATTTCTTAAAACTTATTAAAAACTAGGTCGAATGAAATAAAATTAAGATTTTTTTCTGTCAGTTTGAAGCAATGAAAAGCAAGGACATAATCAATGAACAGCACATTAATTTTTCTATTCAATTCAAGCTTGTTTCCACCACAAATATAGAACACTTTGCGAATCTAATTTTAAAATATATATATATGCATACCTAACAACTCCATTTCATCCTTGATATTAACTGATTGGTCTTAAAGAGCTATATATTTACATTGTAAATAATCTCCTTCGACGAAAGAGTAAGGGATCGAATCCAGGCTAAATGCAAATTAGGGGGGGGGGGAATGAAAGTTTTACGATCCTCTCGTCACATTAATCCGAGTGTATTTGTATTTCTATTTTGTTTTTTACTTCTTACTACCCATTCGGGATACGAGTACATTTGCATTAGTAATGTTGGGTTAAGAAATATCGAAAATAAGATTAAATGTAACTATATTTGTATGAAGGTAGAGTAGGAAAAAATTAAGAAAATATCACCTCATACACCGTACAGAGATTGAAGTCCTGACCTCACCGCCACAGGCCGAACCAGTTAGGAGAATGTTTACACCTTTATCCTGTATATCCACCGGAACGGGTGATTTACTTTTAGATAGCCACTTCATATTTAACACATAAAATAAGACACAATACAATAATAATGTCGCATCTGAGTTACAACAATCTGTACCTCAGTTTATGGGAAAATGAGCTAGTACTAATGTACCTGTTGACCAGGGAAGGCCCGATTGTACTAATCCTACATACATCCTTTTCCATGGAGGCTCTTTCCATGACCCGATGAGGTGAGGTATGATTATAGTAAATTTTTGAGGGTGTGGAACCGATGAAGATCTTAAACCCAACTTTGGCCTAGTTAACAAAACTCTGTTGACCGTTTGGATGATACCCTTTCGAGATAAATCCCTTGGTGCTAGCCGGGAATCGAGCAAGAGATATTTAGGTCATCAACCGGGAACTCTTACCACTATATCACGAGACCGGTTTATCGAGACATCGATAACCATTTAGTTAAACTTATAGTTAAAAAAATTATTTGACAAATAAATAGCGAGCTAAACGTCTTTTATTTCCCTTCCATCTAACTCTTACTATTGTTTCAACTCGTGTCGAAAACCGACACGCGAAGGTAGTCCGCTAGATACGCTCTAATACTTCAATAAAATATAATCACGTGATAAATTATCTCACGGATACAAGAATTGAGGTTTTGATAATGTTAAATATATACTATAGATTCAGAGGTCCCGGGTTTGATCACTGGTGCTCCCAGAGTTTCTGTGAAGCAGTGGGTCTGGAACGGGATCAATTAAGCCTCGTGAGGACAAACGAGGAGCTACAGCAATGAAAGAGTAGCGGCCCAGTTCTATAAAACCTAGATTAACGGCCAGAGGGTTCGTTTTGTTAACCACATTACAACTTCTATCAGCAGAACACAGCACTATCTTCGCTAACAGATGACGGCTATTTGATCGGTACGGTTCGATTGTGGACTGACGCCATGATTTTTTTTTTATATATGTACCTTAGTTCCATAACTGACTATCAGTGATAACAACTATTTAACGTAGGAAAATAGGACGCAAAGAGTAAAACTCAAGTAATTGAATTAATATAAATTTAAAGTAAAGACACACCTATATTTAAAAAATAGGAGCAACAATTAAATCCTATCAGTATAGAAGCCCGGCCTTTTTCAGAAGTTGGCAATTTTAACCATAATTAATAAGGTTTTTTTTTAGGTTGTTGTTAAAAGCATTGTATAGCTCTTCTTTTATAACCGACAAGGAGGCAAAAGCAACAGGTCTCTCTGAATGATCCACAGGTTGTTTTCAACATTCTCGGCGAGTCTTCACACGGCTTTAGCTGCTACCCCTTCTCCCTTCTCTCCTAACCCTCTCACGCAACAATAGCATCCGGCCAACCAGTGATTAATTGTTGCAGCGAATTCCAACCGTCGGAGACGACGGGAAGTTTCATTTTAATAAAAGCCGACAGCAATTTTTGATAAAAAAATAAATAAATAAAACTTCGAAATAGCTTTAAAAGCTTGGTTTGGAAAAATTCAGTGACCATCGACACAGTAAATATTCTACACGTCTTCTGATGGAATATTTCTAATTGACACAGGTACTGAGACTGATTCTGTTACAACAGAACGAGGTTAAATGCTATTTACATGCATTTTTTTTATCTTCCCTTATCATCGACCATGAAGTCTGAAGTCAGTCCCTTACTAAGCGTCCATAACCTATTGTCAAAATTTAATAGAAATGATTTTTTTGGGAAAAGGTATCTTAAGATTTAATTTTTATTATTGCGTCTTGCTACATGTTCAGGTTATACGCATATATGATAATTACTCTAAAGAGGTTGAGACGAGGAAAGAAGCATTTTGGAGGTAATTTACCCGGTTTCACGTATAAGGAAAATGTGAAAAAAATTAGGAAAAAACATCTTCAGTAGACCCGATCAGGATTCACATTACTATCGCTCACCCCGTCTTCAACAGGCCAGTCTAACGAGTGTGTGATGTCTTAGACCATTGGTCCACCGAATTAGGTTAGAATTTCATAGGAAATGTACGCGTATTTTCTTGAAGGATTAGAAGAAAACCATTTAGGGGGGGAAACAAACATGGCTAAGATTTGGACACCGTCCTCACCGTCCCCGGCATACCAGACTAAAAAAAAGTTTGAAGTTTAGTCAGCGTGCACACTTTTGCCGTTAAGTAATCAATAACCTTTTAATGGTTTAGTAAAAATAATACAAATAACTTGCTCAAGTTATGTGCTTTTATGGCATTAAAAATTATTATAAAAGAAAAGAAAAAGGAATAACAAGATGAATTTTAAAGAATTGCACCAACAGTCTGAAACATGAAGCAATCACATATGTTACAGTTACTAGGGATCGGGAAAAAAAAAACCTTCCTTTTCACATAAAGGTTTATTAAACATTCTTCAAAATGTATTTGAATAAACTTACATATAGCATGAATTCATCCTCATCAACTGTTCCAGCCTTTAAAGGGTCCTCTATCCATCCACAATTCTTCCTCCTTTAATTGCTTCCATTCCTCTTCTCACACTTGCACAATTTCTGTTATCTGCTCCTCCCATCTCTTTCTTAGCATGGACTCAAGATTCAAAATATTATTTTTAAATTGGTTTTATTTCATCGATAGTTTTCCCTCGCCCTAAAAGTGATTGTAATGTTTTACTATTATAGTTAATAATTAGCCCTTTACTAATTATGTGGTGTTTAGTTAACCTATTATTAGTAGTATTGTGCTTTAGAGTAATTGAAATTTGTCAGGGTGGTGGGAGAAGATATAAGCTACCAATTTTGAATGAAAGACTACAAATGACTGTTTGTACGTGTTTATCGTTGCATTATTTTATACATAATTTAGATTCTATAAAAAAACTATTAAAATAATTGAAGTTAAAATGAAATAGTAGAAGTTACTTTGTGAGTTACTTGCTGACTCACGTTAAAGACAGTAAATAAGTACAAAATTAATATTTTAATTTATTAATATTAATATATATATCATGGTTAACAAAAGGTTTATAGCTAAATTATTTAAAAAAAGAACATCAATGAGGAAATTCACCAACATTTCCGTCGAAGGAAAGTGGGAAAAAAAAACTATTTCAGTACCCCCTATAAGGTTATAAACCTTGATCTTCACATCAGTTGCCAAAGTTCGATGCGAGTCTAACACCCTAAAACTCTCGGTCATCTGTTGTGTTCTACAAGTTACAGTATTAATAGCTGGACTTAGCTCGCTCTGCCACTAAGCAAAGTGCTTGATGGCCGTTCAAGCTTACTACCCTACTAGTAATAAAACACAACCTTTATTAATGCTACGTGTAAGTGCACCGACATTTATAATCGAGGGTTGGGGTGGGGGGTATATTTTATCTCTACCTTATCCCCCACACCCAAAAAGTATCTTAACGCGATATTTTCTCCTTTACTTCTGGCTGCTTTTTCGAGACTCATTACTCAGAAAAGTGTAAGCTATTTGATATCCTTCCGCTTCAACCAGAATGGGAAAGTAGTTTTCGCACCTTCCTCCTCCCCCACCCACTTCTTTCCCCCAAAAACTTCACGTTCTACACAACTCACCCTCATTTCCTTTCTTCTGAGAAAATGTGTTTTCTGTGAGTGTAATATTTACGTAAAGAGCTATTATTTACACAGAACATGGGGGTAGAAATAGTGAAGGTGAGGTAAAAGGTTTAGGGAATAGAAATCGTTCTCAAGAGATATTAGTGACGCAAACGACCAAATAATGACCCACCTTGGAGAGGTTCTTTCAAAAAGGAGGGGAGGGTCCTTAAATATCGTGTATTGGGGGCATTATGAATACTACCCATCTGGACTAGAGGTAGTTTTTTTAAAATTGCCATAACGGAGTATAGAAGTTAGAATTTAAAGAAAATTTATATAAATCCTCGTGGAGGAAAGGATGGGAGGGTGGGAAACCATTTATAAAAATATATCTACAATACACCAAGATGGGATTTGAATCCCGCCCTTCCCCTCGCCAGAATATTAGATTAAATGATCCTGATATAGCGCCCGGGTCTCCATCCACACGGGTAATGGATAGTAAGTAGTACCAAGTTCAAACATATTTTCTGAGCGCCAATGTTTGCTGAGACGAGATTTGTGTGTTCTGCACGTGGTATTTATTTTCATTAGGGATATTTACCTCGGTTAGTTCCGTAAGTCATCAGATTATATTATATAAGCATGCGACTTACAAACTAACTTAACTCTAGATTATACAAAGCACCTGATTCTCCAGAAGTTAATTCGACACTGCGTGAAAAATTCCCTGGGTTTAGGAATATACGTTTTTCTTCCGTGCCGGGACACTAAGAACCATGGAGATGTGCTACCGACTGCATGTAGGGTGGTATTTATAATGTGTATTTGTTTAGTTCGGTCTTCTGACAATATTCATCGAAAGAAGGTGAACGACAATAATGAGAGTTGAGCAACCTAATTCATATAGTGCTCGACCCATGACCTTCTGGGTTAGAGAAAAGAGGAACGGCATGATTAGGTATGTATCTATGAACAATTTAATATTATATTTCTATTTAAAAATAGTAATATGTTTACTCTTATCGATAAAAATATTTTTAAAGAGTGCAAATGTTTAAACATATCTGAATTTCAAATCCGTGTGGATTTTAAATTAAATTTTATTTTTATCATATTAATTACTTATGATATTTAATTAATTAACATAAACATTGTAGCATCATGATCAATTAATATATATCTTAAATTATATATGTTCGTAAATAAAAATATTTAGGTTTACAACACATTTTTATAAGCTCTTTATAAAAGGTGTTAAGTGCACAGCGAAAATGATGAATAAATACGAAAAAACCACAAGACAACCATAGCCAATTCTAAATCTTCACATGAACAGTGTTATAAAGAAAAAACCAATGAGTTCAATAAAAAAAAAAAAAGGTTGATTGCAAAGACACGAGATAAATTGATTAGTATAACTAAACGAGTGGGCCTATAAATCTCAAGCAAAAATTTACATATATTTCAAATATTACATCATTGTAATAGGCCCTATGTAGAATTACATATTTTACTTTATGAATCCAATTATTTAGATATTATGTCTTACCCAATTATATTTAAAAGCGAACAAACTAGTTAATAAATGTAATGATTCGATCTTATTTCAAATAACAAATATTAAAATAAATGTTACAAACATGTCTTTGCCAACAACACAAAACGTCTAATAAAATACACATTGAACGAGCGAGCTGAATTGTTTTGGTGGGTCACAAGTAAATAAAATAATAATAATAATAACAATTATGCACAGTAATATATAAAAACAACGGAAATAATCCACTAAGTCACAGATACGCACAACACTTCTAAGAGACGCACGACACCGTTAAAAAAAACAAGGCAGGAGGGTACATTTTTGAGGGAGTGTTTTTAATTAGGGTTAAAATATTGCTTAGGAAGAATTTTTGGTAAGATTCTAAAATTTGAATTCTAACATTATAAGCTGTAAATATCGTAATAATCTAATTCAATAATGTTGAAGAATTTTAAAAATTAAATAAAAGATGGTTTGTTTTCTAATACAAAATAAAGTGGATATTTTATTTATGTTGTATTGGTAGAATGTGTAACTAAGACTATTATTAAAATCAAATAAAGTAGAGTTTTGTAAAGTCTTTTGAAATGAAATGGTCAAAACATTAACTCAAGTATGACAGTTACACGCTAGTGTGATTTATTGAGTTACTTTAATAAAAACAATAGTAATCTGCTTGTTTAAGACCGTGGGTTCAATCGGTAAATCATTTGAATTGTAGTTTTAGAGTGTTGTGTTTGATCAATATATAATAGTATACAACTACGACATTGAATCTTTCTCTTTTCGGTAGCTGTAATTTTAGAGTTCTGTGTTTTATTATTGCATGAAAATATACAACTCTGAAAATGTATCCTTACATTTTCACTTTTCAATGAATATTTATGTATTTGTTTGTGATAATTATTGTTCGAAAAATCTTTAAGAGAAGTTTGTTTCAGTCTAATTTAACTAATTCTTTTTCAATTAAAAACACTCATTACTAAATGAAATTAACTTATTAAAATCACATATTGACTAAATGTTTATTACACACAATTCATTTGAGTTGTGGTCCAATGGAATATATATTTTGTGGAAAAATAGCCAAATGCGTTTATTTTAATTTTAATAGAAGCGTGATTTATTGTTTGTGGTTGCTTGGGTGTGTAATGTGTGGGAAGGGGGTAAAGAGGTAAGGGGAGGGGGCGTGGGGAGCTAGCTATCTCCTGGAAGTGGATGTTACCTTCAGCTTGTCTTTAGTTGTCTCCAACTTCCAGAAGATGGCACTGCTTCTCCCGATCCCCCATCATGCACTCTGCAATAAGAACAGAAAAAAGATGGCGGCTACGGAATGACATAAAAATTGAATGAATGAAATTAAAAGTTTGTCTGTTTGTTATAAACAAACTTAATTTGGTAATATACCTGGATAGTTAATTAGAGTTTATTGTTTAAACAGTGTTACATCGCAACAAAATGCATGATGTTAATGCTGAGACGACGCTGTAGAAGTGACCTGTAAATTATAATAAAATATATATGTAAAAGTTATTAGATTTTATTTCAACAAACCATGAATAAAATATTTTATTTGATATTACATAATCATTGAGAAACAAAATATTACAATTATTATTATTAACAAGCGTATAATATATTAGATATTTGTTTTATAAGCTAAAATAAAGATTTAAAACCACTTTATTTTTGGTTTAAAATTATATTAGCTGGCAAACATATTTTATCCACACACTTTTACATGAATAACTTTCTTATCTAGCTAGAGTAAAGAAAAAAACAAAATAATTAATACAATAAAAACTAGACTATAAGGTTAGCACACGTGTAAAAGTGAGATTTACAAAACAAATCGATAGCCTAATAGTAAAATAGCTTTAATATGTTTATTTACACAATGAATCTATTTAATACATATTAGAAAAGGAAAAAATAAATTTAATTCAAATAAAAACCAGTTTGATTTACCATTTAGATCTCAAACCATTCAAATTTAATCACTTAAGAAAGTTCTACTTTATATAAGGTTATTACAACATTCCTGAAAAAAGAAAAACAATTGTTGACTATATGTGAACAAAACTTTCTCCAGTAATAAAACAAAAGAGCAAAACTTTTGTTCCAGACTTGTCATATTTAGTGGAGAAACGCAGAGTGAGTCTGAAAGTGACTTACGAAGCGACCTCTTGTGTTTCCTACGATCCGCATATTTCTCATTGAAACGAAGGATGGGAAGTCCAAAAGGAGTGGCAGTGAGGGGGATGGAAAAGAAAAGGAAAAGAAGGAAGGATTTTTACAAGATATGGCATAGTCTTATTATGCCAGGACAGGTTGGGTGTTAATGGGTCATGACATTATTCATGGGGAAACAAGCCATATATATTTTGGCCAGAAAGGCTCAAAGAGAATGAAAGAGAAAACTGTAAATGGAAACAAGAAAAGCATTCAGAAATATCTATTTAGAAATAAAAGACTCAGTAAAAAGAGGAGAGTAAATAACTATAAATATGCAAACAAACTTGGATCAATGAAAATAATGAATATAAAGAACATGCTTTTAAATATAGATTGGCACACAAAAAGAGAACAAATATAAAGAAAGAGTTGCTAAAAATAATGAAAGATAAATGCATTGTTAGAAAGAAGATGTAAAAAAAACTGTTTACTGGCTTTATAAAGACAAGTAAAATAAGTGAACGATATATTGTTTAAAAATGTTATAAACAAAAGGTAATCAAATATTAGAAAGGAACACAACATTTTTAAAAACAAGCTACTATTTTTAAATGGTTTTCACTAGTTCACGTCACCCGTTCGGGATATACCCATTGATACTAAATACGCTAATGTGGTAGTGATGAGGTAGGTAGAGTTTTAGAGAAAATGTACCCACACTTGTGTGTAGGTATAGTGAGAAACAATTTATTAAATAAACACCTTCAGTACACAAAGCGGGGCTCTTACCCTTAACTCCTCTTCACCGACCAAACTAAATGAGCTCAGCCTTTAGACCGCATGCCCATTGGCCTTTATAAGTAATCATGTTCTGAAAATTGAAAAATGACACCTGGACACGGGAATCAAACCCGGGACCTTCAACTTAGTACGCCAATGCTCTTACCACTGATCTATCGAGGATTCGTCCCGTGCCCATGGTCATTCTTCACTCTTCACTCATAGTTTAAGGCAGAGTCTATGATGGACGTGCGGAAAGTCATCAGCTTATAAGTATGTGATTATATAAGATCACAGCCATCAGACAACGCAGCCACTTATAAGTATTTATAAGTAAGTTTAGTTAAGGGGGACGTCTTAGTACAAATTTAAATGCCTTACAAACGAGTCACTCATAGAGTATTTGATTGAAACGTTATATTTTGTGACCTTCATAAGAGTGAATTTAAAAAAAACTATTAGACATTATCTCCTTAAATATTTTAGTTGGAACGTGTAGCTTCATAAATAAGATTTATGTTTATTGCTAGGAGCATAATGGATAAGAAATGCATTTCTAAGATGTATAGGAATAATAGTTAAACTTTGTGACTCAAATGTGTGCATGTATACGATTGGGGGAAGAATGAGGGCTTGTTCATAATATCAAAACGATTAGGGTCTAACTTGTAAATCTAAGAGATTTCACAAGAGCATAACCCGTGACATTCCAAGTAAACGAGAGCCTTCGAGAGGAAACAATTTGAAGCCATGCGATTAATTTGAATTTACATTTTAAACGGTTCAGAGTGAGGGATACATAAGGTGAACCATGTCCTCGTAGACAAGTTGCCAAGGAGGTAGTGTTCAGGTTTGGGAAGTTCCTATTTCGATCTCGGGCGATGAGTAAGATAAATAATGAGTTAGTTTTTCAACCAAAAACTATCATTTTAGATCATAAGCTGGTGTTTAGTGTGATTTCGTAAGTGCGATATTATAGGTTAAGTTAGTCTGTACATCATGAGTTGATATGCACATATTTATTCAGATGTGTTGATAAAGGTAGAGTTTAGAATCAATGTACTTGAATTTAATGGAACTAGTGGAAAATCATTTATAAAAAAAACACTTTCAATACGACTGACTGGTATTAAAATCCGGAACTTTAACATGACCAAGAAACCAGGTGAAACGCGACTAACACCTTAATCCATGGGCTCACCAATATTTCGTTGTTGTGAGATAATGAATTATATCATAAAAAAAGAATATACTTTAAATAACAACGACTATTTTTTTTTTTATTGAAAGTTTAGAATTAGAAAATGTACTAAGAATAAAACAAAAGGCAAGACGATGGAAAGCATTAGAAGAATTAAAAGAGAATCGTAGATAAGGTGGTTCATTTGGCTTGAATATTAAATTTATGTTACTTTTCCTTTTTTTTCTTTTCTTTTTTAAAACGTAATTAACAAATAAATAATTGTAGTTTGCCGACTTGTAGACTTGGTAAGATGAATAGATGAACATCAGCTCCTAAAGCAGCACGCGTTTTCCTCAAGATGATAAATTAAAGAGTGTACCAGCTGCGAAATTACTTAGCGTCCGTTTGTTAAAACTTTGCTTGTGAGTGTTTCTTTTTGTGATTGTTACTAAGAGTAAAGATTCGTTAGTATGTTACGAAATGACGGTTTTAATTTTGGTAGATACATAGATTAAAAACCATTCAAATAGGCTATTTAGGGATACATTTATCATATAATTATTTGAGTTGTTGGATTTTGTTGTTGTTGTGGTTTGTAGCCTACATTGTTTATAATGTGTATCAACTAATTTTACAGTAGGTGTGACCTATTTCAGTGGCCACATGGTATATGACATCACTCTAGCTATAGACAAAGTACACCATCCTATCTCTATGCCCCAATAATAGAATAGACTATCTTTTCTAAAAGTGCGCTCCTCGTAACCCTAGGGCTCCTCGAGACCCATTTAAGGGCTCCTCTGGATCTTAGAATATTTGTCGGGCTAGATTTTTTAAACGAACTCAAGGTGACCTGGCGGTATAGGGGTAAGCTGTCAGACTTTTGTGCTGGCGGCCGGGGTTCAATCCTCGTTCCTGGAACAGATGATTTATCTGATTACCAAACCCTTCCTTCACCTCTGACAAGACATTTTGTGAATGTGAGGAATGCCAGGCCACCACCGTGGTTCGGATTCCACGTTAAACTGTAGGTCCTCCATTTCATCTCACAATCAACCCTACCATTACACATTAGCTTAAGTGAGTATAACCCGAACGGGTAGTAAGACGCGGTGCTGATAATAATAATAATAAATGAACTCAAACAAACACAAAATAGTGTAACAGATTGAATCCAGAATTAAACATGTGACCCCGGTATGTATTGTCTTCTATTAAGCCAGATATTAAAGATATTTAGAATAATGCTAAAGAGAGCTACTATTCTCAGTAAAAAAAGTTTTTTTAATAAAACTATTAGGCTCTGTTTAAAAATGTTGTTTTAATTTATTGATCAAGTCATTTATTACTAAATTGATCATAATTGTAGAATTTCTCAAAGTTGTAAATTCTAATTCGGTAAATAACGATATATTCTAAAAAAAATAATCTTTTTAGTGCTTAGAAATACTTTTTTTTAGGTATTTGAATAGTTCTGGAGGGTAAAATTTTTTTTGGAACCCTATAGCTAAAATGTCAATGAAGGGGACATTGCGGGTTCGAATAAAAGTTGGGTGCGCTGTAGGTGAATTTTCCTGAATGGTTTACCACTCTTCCTCTCAGCTAATGGGGGTACAATTTCTCTTCATTTAACTCTCAAGAATCCCTAACACACCAGCGTAATTATTACATATGTATATAACCTTAACGGGTAGCTGGATGCAGTGCTAAAATAATTAATGAATAGCAGCGGAGATGGCGCAGACGTCTACAAAGAGCTAATGGACCTCCTGTAATAAAGTTTGAGGGATGAGAACCCTTCCTGAAACTCGTAGGATTCCTTTAAGGTGAGAGTGCAAGTAACGTGAGTAGAGCCCCGTAAAAATATTGAGACGTGATAAAGCAAAAAGTGTTATACAAATATGGAATCAAGTAATTTTTCCTTTGATAATTTTTAAATATGATTTACAATGTTTTTGAAAAGCGAAATAAAACTAAATTGTCTTGTTCCACGAAATCCTCTTGTAAAACTAGATAATACAGTTTTAACAAAACAAATTCTTTAAATGAATACAGAATTAAGAATAAATTAAGCAGAAAAAACTTGACCTTGCTGTAATGTGATTAGTATTTTGTCATAGTGTAAGCTAACTTTGGGCTACAAAATTGTGAAATATGCAGACAAACTTGACCAAGAATTTCAAAACAAATATATAAGGTTTCAATAGTAAATTTTAATTTTGTATACATTGTCTCAATATGTAAATAATACTTAAACACCTCAAATAAAATGTAATTTTGAATAAACACGAGATACCACCTAGAAGGGAGATTTAAAAAACGAAATTTAACTAAAAATAAAACCATTTTTACTGGGCACTAAGCGTGAGTTAGAAGCAGACCTTTTGAGTGTTTATGTCAATTTTGTTTGTCAAAAGAAATCAACTATTTCTCCAGTAGAAACATTGATTTTGATTTTCTTCTTATGGTGACCTCATTAGTACTGGAATATCTGTTGAGGGTTTATTTTAATTTAATGACAGATTTTTCCCGTCATTTAAAAAGTGTCACATCTAGTGCCGCTATGCTAATGACAGATATTCAAGAGATATTGGTACAAGTATGTGAAAAAAGTTAGGTTATATATCTCTACTAGAAGAATATGAAAATAATATATGTTTTGCTATAAAAACTACAAAAAAAAACACTGCCATTTGATCGCGTTTTCTACACTTCCACTTTAAAAGAAGGCCCTGATCGGTAGAAAAGTGGACTAATCGTCAATATTGTATAAATCCTTCGCTGCATAGAGTTTAAGATGTTAATCTGTATGCAATTTTAAAATCAAATTCTTTGAAAGTGAAAAAGTATATTAGCAACTCAGTTATGTTGTTTAATATAAATGACGCGCTTATAATGGATGATCATTTTACTAGTGCATTCAAATCTCATAGAGGTGAAGCCATGAATAGTGCCTGAAAGTTTGACCTATAGTCTATGTGCAATACTTCCCAGTAAAGCGTTTAGAGTACCACAACGCCACGACAATTATGTGTTTAATATTTCGAAAAAGAGCTACTCTCGAAGATAATCAGACCATTCCTAATTACATTTGTAATATTTGAAAAAATAAAATTCAATTTTAAGTGAATTTAAGATGAACAAGTTGTATTAGATTAACATTAAAAAACATAAATATGTAGTGCAACGTAATATAAATGCACAGTAGTTGAAAGATATTTGTTAAAGATTTGGTAGTATTAATCACAAGTTATGCTACAATTTAAAATTTTAACGTACCTTGTAGTTAATATTATATAATATTTTACAAATATCTTTTAAATACTGTGCATTTATATTACGTTTACACTTCATGTGTTTTTTTAATGTTAATCCAATACAATTTGTCCAACTTAAATTCATTTAAAATTGCATTTTATTTTTTATAGATGTTCTTAAACGTTCCTTACCAATTCAAATGTTTTCCATAAATTTTTAATGTAATATTAAAATTAGCGTGTACCCGGACGGGTAGCAAGACGCTGTGCTAAATAATAATAATATAATTAATTTTTAAAATACTAAATACTTCTAATAAATTAAAACTGAGTGTAATTTTGCAAAACAGCTCAATTTTATAATGGAATAGTGACTGGTGTAAACATTAAATATGCTTACGTCTGTGAGACTCGTTCCGACTTAACAACATTCTAAACTTATATCTGTATTTTGACTCATGTTTAATAAATGCTGAATGCATCGATACTTGTTGCCCCTCTTTCCTCCGAGATATTATGTCTTGTATTTATGTTGATATAATGAAATGCCTGCTTTATATTTAGGAGCCATATTAAATTCTAAAACATATTTATCACTTTAATTAACACTTATGTGTAAACATAGGAATACAACTATTTAAAAACCTTTATAGCGTGAGACCGTAAGCGAGCTATATCGACCAAGCGAACACCATATGTTGGTGAAGATAGTGCCAACATTTGTAGATATAAAATAAGCACAACAAACCCTCTGGCCTTTAAAATAAACCAGTTGTAAATACATTAATGCCCACTATCATGGATAAATAAACAAGATGCTCCATTATTTTAAGAGAATCACAAAAGTTGAATAAATTTTAAGTTGATTATATTTTATTTGCCTGAATAATCTATTTTAGATAAATATTTTGTAATTATTATAATTATAGTGCAAGGTATAGGAGGTTTTATTTAATTTTAGTATAAAATTATAATTTTTAATAAATAACTATTTATTTTTCCAAACAAATACAATATAATGACAACTTTTTAAGATAGTGCGTTATACTCTAGCACACTTTGAAACTTTATTATAATAATTGTAGTCATTTAAAATAGTCAAAAAAATTTATTTGTACAAAATAAAATATATTTATACATTTTATAAAAAAAATACGGGCCTACATGTCTTAGTTTGAATCTCATCAAGCGTTAAACAAAATTCAGCAAAACTAGCGAGATAAAAACTTTAAAAGACAAAATACAGAAGACTAAGAATTATTAATATTATCTTTCTTTCTTTTTTCTTTCTGCCAAGAAGACGAATACATTTCGCAGGAAACTCATCAAAGCTTCAGGAAAGTTGTTCCAAGACATCTGAACCCTAACCTCCATCCCCAACTCTCTAGAGATGTAAAATACTAATTAGTAAATTAGAAGGTCTCGGCAAATGGAAGAAAATTAACTTAATGAGCGTTTGCTACCACCAACTTATTCCAGAGCCACTTCACGTGAATAACGTGACTTCCCTTATTTATTTTTTATGCATGCTCTAATTTTCCACATTGACAGTTTTTGAATACAGTTTTTTGTTTTAAGTTTACTCAGTTCTAAACTTTAATTTATATTTACGACAAAAGCAAATATATACATCGAGTAAATAAAGAGGTCTTACTTAACTACACTTAAATCTAATTTCAAATTATATAAAATAAGAACCCGTTGCAGTAAACTAAACTATAAAACAAAAATAAAGTAATGTATCTATTTATAGGAACTTTTTGTTCATTCTGAATTAATTATTGATTTTTTTTTACGTGATCCACCTTTTTATTCTCTTTGCTAAAGGTCGCGAGAAAGTAAAAACACTAATGAGAATTTTGATGTATTATATTTTTGTTGCATTAATAAAGAAAAATAATTCAATATACATTTTTATATTATTATATTTCATAACGGTTTTCCACTCCTGTAGTAAAACACATTATATTGATAAATACGAAAGGCTTATTATATAGAGTACAACCTTAAAATGTTCGTATATTTGAATCCTGAAGGATATTAAAGATTCGAAACTCTATTTTTTTAGATTTACAAATTCTGGATTTGAATTATTTTTAGAGGTTTATATGACTCATGTTGAATCTCATCCTAATTATAGAAAAATCTAGTAACCAGATTCGAGAATATTAATTTATCATATGATATAAGGAAAATAATAATCAATGTTAATAAAGAAAACCAGTGTTTTCCAAAATTGAGAATTGAAATCGAGATTAGGGCTTTGTAGTTAAAATAAAGATTTGTATTCGAGATTAAGATTCTAGAAAAGGTTGTAATAGGTTCAACTCGTTTTAATTTTTGACAGGCCCACTTCTGTGGCCGAACTGCCTAGGGTGTCACTCTGGTGTTAAACTAGGTTGCTGATGACGGGGAGCTCGGGGTTCAAATTCCAGTTGAGTCTAATGAAGCTGTTTTTCCCTACGTGATTTCAAATTCTCCTTCCATGAAAATGTGGGTATATTGCTTCTAGAATGATTCCTTCTTCATCCCTACACCATAAGAGCAATTATTATTTATATGCGTAGCCTAGACAGAGTGTAAGAAGCGATGATAAAAAAAATCAATTAATTGCTTTAGCCGAGTGCGCTATTTATTCTAATTCCTTGTAACAACTTAAAGATTATAATTTAAAAACCCGTAGGGCACCACATCTTACTTCCCGTCTGGGCTATTCGCATGTTTCTGATATTGGGGTAAGGATGAAGAAGGTAACATTTAGAGGAATTCGGGATTCGAATCCTAACTTCACCATTACCAGAAACTAAACCAAACGATGTTGACATTTTGTCCCAAATGCCGACTCATAAGTTTTCTAATCTATAATTATATCTTTTTAACTAAATCAATAAAACTCTAGTTACATAAACACCAAACAAAAAACAAACGCAGACCATAAAACTAGTTGAATTCTAACTTATAGGCAGTTCAAACTACGAAAGTAAAAAGAAAGACAGAAGTAGAATATAGAAAACTGGTTATCAGTGGATTAGGGGCCGATAGCAAAGAAGTGGCTTTTTGAAAAGGAGAAACTTATATTAGCTGTCAATTCTGATAGATGAATCCGGTGTTTCTATCGCTTCGGAAGAGGCGATAGCATTATTTAGTTATCTCCCTCTTTCGATGTGTTTTTACCCTACACAGCCGAAATAAGTGATTCTTTTACTCGACTGTTATCCGCCCCCTTGAATGGCTCGATAGAATAAAAGATAAGACAAAATATCTTTAAATGGAAATAATAAATGTCATTTTCACTCAAAAGATCGATAATTTGATGTAAGAAGGATTACAGCTTGATATATTCTAATTTAATATTTATTTGGGTAAAACCAATATAAGTTATTATATTAATATATTGAGTATTTTATATCGTCACACTTTGTTTATCATTGTGTTTTACTACCTGTTAAGTCTATACGTATTTAATTATAATTAGTATAATAGGTTAGGGATGAGTATGGAAGCATTTGAGAGGAATGAGAATGGGAAAATATATAGAGAAAACTACCCTTAGTTGACCCTACCGGAATTCATACTATGATCTTTCCGTCATCATTAAAATATGTTGATCTTTAAGTTAACACACAAGATAAACAAAAGATGGAAATACATTTTTAATAAAAGTATATGTTAATAAAAATATATGTTGTTTTATTATAATTAAATCTGAGACGAGATTATTGTAATAAAATCGTCATACATGTTTAGTAAACAATGTTTCTATTGTTAGCCCATAATTGGTGGAACATTAAATTCACTTTTTTTTAATGTCTGAAATCTCAGACCCGATGTTCTTTCACACTGATGAACTCTTTCCTACAAATTCAGCCCCACACGGTGAGATATCATTTCACTATACGTAAAACAATTTCACAACTGCACTTTGTAAGTCAATTCTAAAGCTGTGATAAAGTTACGAATACAAACCACGCTATCTGAATAAAATGAGTGAACCGACGGCAAATATGGAGACGACTTAGCATCGACGGACGACGAAAATAAAAGGATAAAACGAATGATTGAACCCTATGCCTCTTGCATCAAACCAAACAAGACTTTCCTCTACATATATATCTCATAAAAAAAAAAGGAAAGAGGAATCAAGCAATTCGATGAGGTATACACTTATCTCTCGTCTTCTTCGAGAGCTCAAAAGAAATAAAACAAATGTGGGCTATATTTTTTTAGCTGAAAAAATAAAAAGAGAAATCTTTATTATTCTTTGTGCGTGGGTGTTATCGGTTCTTCTTGTCTTTCTAAACTTACTGATAAGAGAAAAAGGATTCCTTATATTGTCCAGTAGAACCTATTATATCTCTAGTGAAACTCATCAATCTAAGAATTGGTGGGAAACATCGGGTTCAAATAGAGGGGGGGAGAACAAATGAGGTGGGAACGTATAGAATCGACATTTAATTATTTGTTTTTAATCATACGCTTAACATAAAATCTATTGAAAACTTGTCTAAAAAACTTGAATTAGGGATGAGAAAAACAGGAAAGAACCAATATTCGACTGAAAGTAAGATGGAAAACCCAGAATCGTGTGAATGCCTCTCAGTAGTCAAACAGACCAGTCCAGCCCGAAGGCACACAATGTTAAATCAAATCAAAGATAGATAACATACTAACTCTGCATAGATTTAATAATTTTATTTATTGATAAATTTGGTACAATTTATTCCAACTTAATATTGCGAAATTGCTTAACGAACTTGATACATTCCTCAATATTACATTTTTCTGAAAGTTTTTTTTTAGCGGAACATGATCAATAAAAAAATGCAAGGCAAAATGCTTGGTTTAGGTTTATAAATATAATATAAATACACATTTAAAAAATTGAAACGTTAAGAGGCACGAGTCTTAAAACCCAAACATATTAAATAAACTAAAAATCATTTAGGGTCTAAGCAATGATCAAATTGTTTAAATATTTACTAAAGATATTAATGATTACGCTTAAAAAGGGAAATTATTTAGTAGTCTGGGGTAGAGAGAATAATTTCTAAATGCAGTTGGTAGTCGTAGACCTATTTGTCAATAATTATTATTCAAAAGTTATCAATATTTAATAAATTATATTTGATCAACTATTTTCACCATGTATCATTAGTTATTTATTAATGAACCTATATACTAATGACTTTTAACTAATTTGGAACAGTCAAAATGTTAAATGAAATAAAAGATAGCTAACTAACCAAGAGGCTGACTTTGTCAATTTTTAAATAAATTATTCCGATGGATAAAATAGTATTGAAAAATTTTAGGGAACCTATTTTTACTAAAATAGGTGTAAAGTCCTAGTCCCGAAAATTACCATTCATTACTACTATTTTATTTTACATTTCCTTAGCACGTTTTTATCTAGTAAAAACATTTACAAAGTGTTCCTTAGCTTCCATAATTATTTTAAAATAATTTAAAAATAAGTTAATAAATGCTATGTATCTAATGTAGTTTTAGGTAGGAATATGTAAAACAAATATGTTTTTGCAACGTAATAAAATATGAGCACAAGCATAAAAAAGAAATAGAAAAACGTTGAAAATGTTCCAAGAAAGTTCTTAGAGCTAGGATGTTAGAATCATAAAACTAAGAAGCTTGAGGTAGATACATCTTTTCCAAGGTATAATAATTTATTAGCTTAGAGACATACATAAAAGTATAAATAAACCATTATTTAGTGAATAAATTTAGAAATGCATCATAAAAAAGGAACGAAGAAATATGAAGGCTATAAGGATTTAAGATATTTTTATACATAGCTGAATACCTATATTAAAGTCTATATTCATGTCTTTTCATGACATCTAGTTTAAAATTAAGTGAAATAATCTTTTTAATAATAGCTTTTAATAATACGTGGAGTTTAAGACTACCTATTAAACTCCTTATTGCCTCCCATATCCCATTATATTACAGTTTAATTATAGTATATTAAAAACTTTCAGTTAGTTACGTAATATCACGAAGCTGCCTCGACACAGTATTAAATAAAATAAAACTACACTAGACGACATTTTTAGACACCACGAAGAGATATCTCTGTACAATCTTTCCGGCAAAATAGCTTATAAATCGTAGAAACCGGTAAATATTTTATGAGATCCACAATATTTGACAAAAAAAACCAAATAGATCTACAAATATCGGGACTAACCCCATGTGCTATAATGTAAAAATGCTTAGTAGCTATATTTAGAATATAATATATATATATATATATATATAAATATTTTAGCTTTATTTTTCGTTAGAAAAAGACATAATTTTAATGATATCCACATTATTTTTAAGTAATTTGGAGTTCGTATTTTATACTCTTAAAAGTCATGAAAACAATACACAAAATGTTTTTATAACTAAATATTAAAACGAAGTAAATCAACTCTACTACGTAACGTGTATAGTTGTCTTTCTTTACTTTATCCATTTTCTATCTTCAAACTACAACCGATTATTGTGTAGAGAGGTAAGGCTGATATCTTGGATTACAGGATAGACATAGACTGATAATTTATTATCGCAACTTATTTCCTTTTTGGTTATATACTATATACACATATGATAATTAATCTAATGGGGTTGGCATGAGGAAGGAAGAGTTTTAGATCAACCTATATTTGCGTCGAATAAGGATGAACAACCATTTAGAAAATAGCACCCTTAGTAGACTCGACTGGAATACGAACCCATATATTCTCGCCATCACCAGGCCAGTCTATAACACTAGAGTGATACCTTAGACCAGTAGACTGAGTTATAAATATCTTAAAATATGTCATTATCAAACCATGTAACAAACACTAGTTCAACACATAATTTACCTGAAAAAATTTGAAAAAGTAAATATTTTAGGAGAAAACATCATCTACCGAGATTGTGTGGACAAAAACTTTTTTTTTAAGTTATATAATTAACTAAGATCTTAATACCATTGTTTTTATCATGGCAGGGATATAATATAACATAACACTAACTCTACAAATAATATAACAATCATGGCGAGTTTGACATTGATTTTATATTGTATTAAATTACTTTTTTTTAAAGATTTATCAGTAAAGATAATCTATCTACAAACCACATAATATAAATGGTCTTTTAGAAAATAAAAATATAGATTTAGCAGTAAACATTGATAATTTTACTACATTAATAGTAGTGTTTTTTTTATAAAATTCGATAGTATCTATCCAATGTGACAGATGCAAATCCCATGATCTGACGTATTAATACATAAAAGTATATATCGTAGCCTTTATAGTTGTCTTCCTATATAAAATAGACTATTTCTTACCAAAGTAAACAAACTAGTTTTTTAATGTACTGTGTTTCATATTTTGGTAAAAATATATCACGCATGTAAATTTATCTTGCATCTAACTTCTAAACATCCAGAATTAAAGTAACACACATATTTATTCTTTTAGCCCTTGTTTAAAATAGGGACAGTGTTTCATTTCCATTTAGGATTATATTTACCTGTTTCCTAATATCCATAAAAATGTGAAGATTATATACAAACTTATAATTACAAATCATTGTTACCAATAGAAACTCAAATAAATCACAAGAACACGAAATATATTTCTTCTAGTTGCGGTTTTTTTTTGTCTTTTTTTTAAAAATAAAGGGTTACCCCTCTTTCTTTCTTTTCTTAGTATTCTGGGTGGATGTGAGTAACGAGGGGGCGCCGCAGGAAAATTTACATACGAAATGAGAAGAAGACGCCGGGAAAAGGAAAAGCGCCGCGGACCATTAGTGAAATTAAAGAAAGCTTGAGGAAAACGGTGAGAAATTCCTGTTTGATGGGTGTTTTAGAACAATACTTGGCCCGTCCCGAACTTTCTACAGCCCTCTCCTCTCCAACCAATCGACATTGACTTTAATTCAAACCACTAACCTGCGTTTCACATCCTGACAGTAATTCAGTGGTGGTTATAATGGGACTTAGAGAAGAGTCATTGCATTTTTGAATGTTATTATTTTAGGGGGTGTCCAACCAAATCATATTTTAAGATTTCCTGACTTTTTCCAGATTTTATTGAGCCAATTTCCAACTTTTCCTATCATTATATACAAAGCTCCATTACGTTGGCCCGCAATCGAGCCCTTCCGACCGAACGTCCACCCTTTGTTGGCGAAGATAGTGCCAATTTTCGTAAATAGATGGTTTCGTGGTGTGGAGAGAAAAATGAAACCTCTGACCATTAATCTCAGTTTTGTAGAGCAGAGCTGCTACTTTTTAATTCAGTTAACTCATAATTTGTCCTCACGAGGTTTAGTTGATCCAATTTCAGACACACTGCTTCACAGAAAGTCTCGTAGCACCAGGGATCGAACCCGGGACCTCTGGATCTGTAGCCAGGAACGCTGACTATTAGACCACAAAGGCAGTCCACTATATATTAACAAAATTATTTCATTGAGGTCACGACTTAATATAATAATAATAATTGCAGACATACATGCATTCTGAAATTATATCACTCCTCTATTAAGAGGTTAAAAGGTTTAAGCCTAAATAAAAGGTCTTTTGGGTGGTGCGACTTATTATAGATTCCGTTTTCATTAAAAGATCACCTTACATCAGTACAGTTTAATATGGTTACGAGATGCATTCGTTTTTAGTTTCTTCTTTCCATAGCACAATAACATTCTCACACATGAGCATAACCATGGATCAACTTTGGCTGAAGACGCGCGTTAGAAGGGTTGGAAAGACGACACGAAAATCTAATGTTGGTTTTGAGAACTGATTTTATTATGATCAACTGTGTTAAAAGAAATATACGATGTGTATTAACTGGAAGAAAAATGTTTTTTTGAATTTTATGAATAAAAGTTGCAGTATTAAAAAAATATATTTTTAGTGAATATGTTAAAACTCCAGAAATTTGATAAAATTACCTGACTTTTATCAGATTTTTTTGATCACTAAACACCCTGATATAGATCAGAATTTCGTGCCTGCAGAGCCCAACAAATATACTAGAGTTTGTTTGGAATAAAAGAATCTCCATGCCACCGGCCCTTTAGCGAGAGCTATATCAATCGTGCTACCACCATATGTTAACGAATATAGTGCCAACATTTGCAAATAGAGGGTGTCGTGTGGTCAGCACAAAGAGCCAAACAGCCGTTAATCTCGGTTTTCTAGACCGAAGCTGCTACTTATTTATACCAGTAGCTCCTAACTTGTCCTCACGAGATTTAGTCTGACCCAGTTCCAGACCCACTACTTCACAGAAAAAAAAAATTGTAAGTGCTGGGGATCAAACAACGGATCTCTGGACCTGTAACTAGGAACTGTCACCAAGAGATCACAGAGGCCATTTATTTTTATAAAACACAAACTTTTTACAGCCAACATTGATAGCAACCTATTAAATAATATCTATCAAAAGTGCTAGTTTCAGATCACATGCTCTGACGCATGGATACACGAAATTATATCCAGTAACTTATCTAACGGTTAAATAAGGTATTCTAAATTGTAAATATTTATTTCCCATGAGAGCCTGGGACACAGCTATGTGGGTCTTAAATTAATCTTGAAATGATAGTGGATAAGATACAGCTAAAGAGTATTGAATACGAATTTTATTTGGCCTCCAAAATTAGTATTAAAATGAAGAATTATTGTTTATAAAATTTCGGCTATTGATTGAAAATCGTAATTTTTTTCCAGTAGTTATGATTATTTGTAGTTGTAACACATCTGTTTCAATCACCTATCTTTAATTTTACTCAGTGAAATAAATAAGTTTAAAATATATAAGTTTGCAGAATTGTGTCATTTAAAATTTAGGGTATATTATGAAGGAACCTTGGTCTGTCTAAAGTCTAAGACTTTACATACATGCATATGAAGGGTACAGTGGGTAAATGGGGGTAGGTCCAATTTTACTCAGAGTTGGTGCCGTCATCTGTTAGACAATCATGCGACTTTCCTAATGTATTTTAAATTATAGTTAAAAGAGGTCTCTGTCATTATTTAAATGAACAAAAAAGTACTTTCTGGGTATATGTGTGTGTGTGTGTGTTTGTGTGTCTAAAATACCTCAATTTCCTATGCACAGTGAGACTAAATGTCCATTAATTACATATTTATTTACATGATGTATGGTTAACCTACACTACTAAGATAATTTATACATGTTTAAACAAACAATTTATTTCTAGTTTGGGAGGTAAATCGAGTGAAAATATAGATAACCTTTTATGGTAAAACGCGGTATTAATTTATTCTCTTACTGAAAAGCAAACTAATCAATCATTATTCTAAAAAAATAATAAAAAAACAATAGAAGAACTCTTCACACAAACATTTGAAACAATACAATAACGCTAATCGGACTTCCTCAAAACCCACTCTACCCAACTGTCATCTGCTATTGTTACAATTTACAATTGTCGTAACTCAATGGGGATAAGCTTAAAACCCTCTAGAGAGGCTAAAGAGAGGGGGATAGATAACGAGAGTGAGAGAGAGAGAGAGTATATGGGCTTTTCTGAAGGTCGAAAACAACCAAACAATAGGACTGTATTACGAGCTTGTAGATGCGATCACTCAGAACGGCTTATCTCTCTCTCTGATGTAGGAAAAGGGGCAGAGAAAGTGGGATGAGAAACATATAAAAAGGGACATTAGAGGTGAGAGTTGAAAAATATATATATAAATTGCTATCGTAAATGACGAGAAATAAAATAGACACAAATTTCAATTTAAAATGAATACTATCGTGATACGAAAATAGGGATATAAATATATATAGCCTATTATTAGGGTTTGACGTATGTTGGTAGGATACTGGTAGTATGTAACTTTTAGAAAACATAAACATACACATCAATTATGGCTTGGCTCCAAGTCCAGGCATGGATATGTGTGGCGTGATGTAACGTTTCATACAGGGGTGTACATAGAAGAGCTGCTTAGGTGATTAAGTATGAGTTATATAATAGCTTGTATTTTAATCTGATCCCCGAGGTTTAAATTGGTAAAATGAGCCATTTACCACAATTCTATGACTTATCCAACTCATATAATTTCTAAATAGATATTAATATCCTTACATAACTATATAAAAGACATATTTGAACATATCTATCCATCTATATATAAATTACATATTATTAGGGTTTCTTTCCTTTAAAATATCATGCATCTATTAGAAATTCCTTTTCAGTTTTCACAAAAACCTCATATAGCACACACCACAGTTCTAAAACTATTTTTACGCAACTTACTTTGATTGAAAATATTCTTTATCATCAGTCTTTTGCAACCACTCATCTGTAAAGTGACATTTTCTCATAAAATAATATGAAATAAAATAAGGTGCCATTATGTTAATGATGACTTAGACCATTGATAGCATGGATATACTATAATGTTGTCTTTGTCATAGCCAATTGCATGTCTGTGCCTAATAAACTAAAAGTGTTGTCCTCTTCATTGCCAAACAATTTCGTGGAAACATCTATTAATATTAACTCCCACCTTAAAAATATTTAGTAATTACTATACATTTTATCTACTACCTTTTGCTAAAATCAACAGAAAAAATATTCTTTAAGTTAGTTTTATATGAAAAGGTGACGTGATATATAATATATAGAGAAAGTATTAAAGTTTGTCTCACCCACTTGTTAGAAACGGTTCGGAACGAATATAGCAATCAGGTTAAAAAATAAAAATATCTATTCAAACTAAACCAGTCAGAAATGATTGAATCTAGTTAGCTAAGCTTATATTAAACCAATGATTTTCAATTATTTTAAGCTGATCCGTTTTCGATCCGATTCAATCCGATCTGAAACAGTGGGGAAACCAATTTATGCCTTGTTTGCTGATTGGGATTGGACAGTCACAGTTCATTCAAAAACATAATTTAAAAAAAACATGTAAGGGAATGTGGGACCTCCTACTGAGTGAGATCGAACGAGTTTATACCTGTGTAAAGTGAATAAATTCAGGTGAATATTTTCGACTTTTAAACTCCGAAATCAATGAAGAGGGTAAAATGGCTATAGTCCTAATTGAAGGATCAGAAACGATGGTTTGGGGGTAAACAACTAATATTAAGGTCCCTTTTATAACCTTCTTGGGTTATTATTGTTCCTTGGAAGATAATGCATCTTTTCAGGATGTTAAAAAGTCACAAAAAACCATTTCTATGAAAAGTAAAAGTACTGAGAAATCTTTCTTCTAATATCCTGATTCGAAAACATAAAAACAATATTCTCAAATCTATACCCTCACAGTAGATCTCATAGACCTATAATCTGGATCTTCATTTTTTTGATTTCATGACACATAAAACAGAAGCAAAGTTCCAAAAACAATTACTTATTCTCCAGGGCTATATCGGCATCCGTTGCCTTATAGCCTCTTTATTCCGATTCAATGAATTGTTCAATGTCTGATCCGATTTGATCTCAAACAATCTATCCAATCCTGACTCGTGCTGCTTGGAGTATAAAGATTGACTTTATTTAGCATCACGATTTATATGCTCATGCAATCATCAATGGCATTTCAGTGATTTTTATTATAAATTTTTAGAAATCGGATCAAATTTAAAATATGATTAAAAGTGTTTTATCTCTTTAGTTTATGGTAAGGCCTAGTATCTCCAAAGTACGATAGTGGAATATCAAACATATTAACTTTCAAGTTAAGTTATTCGTAAATTAGTTTAAATCTTGGATTGTAGGTGGGTGACTAAGACATAATAGATTTTCTAAGACATCAATGTTATATATTCATTATGTTTTAATTTTTGTTAGAATACATATCGTATGCCTATATAAAGTAATGCATGATGTTTTATGTATTTTCACGATCAATTTTGTAGAGAAAATTATTCAGACATCCTACAAAATAAAGGGTTGAATTTTTTTTAACAGTCTCTTCTGAAAGAGTGGTTTACAATTAAAGTGAGATACAAAACGATGGAGGAACAATTGAGTAAGCGCTAAGAATAGCAGAGAAAAGAAACAGTATATTGAGAGACACGTCATGGGTATTGATAACGTAGCCCACTCGACGGTGTTTTCCAAACAAGTGGTTTTTTTTTAACGACCATTGAAGAGAAGGGGGTGGAGGAGACAAAGAAACACGTGGAAAAACAAAAACATTGCCACTTGTCACTAAACCCTCACCTAAAGTATCAGCCCGCATTAGTGGAAAGCACATTAAAATGACGGCGCTTAATTAGCTAGGACAACGTGTCGAGTTTCTCAGCGGAAAACAACAGATGAAAAGGACACAAATAAATACACGATAAAAACTGTATACAAAGTTGATTTATAGCGTTCTCAACTGTCATGGATAGTGTCCAGGCTTCAATTGTTTTTATTTTTATTTCCATCGTTGGTTAGGAAAATAGCTCCCGGGAGTTGTTATCAAATTAACATGACAATCACAAATAAATTATCAGTTTTGTATGTAAATTATTAATTAGGTTATAAAACTGTGTTGTAAATAAAGGTGATAAATAACAATTCAAAGTTTAATGAACTTAAATCACATTTATAGGTGTATTATTTATCATAATTATATAATATACGTAGATGGTTAAGTGGAATCATGTGTAAACTTAATATGTTCTGGATTACCGATGAGGGTATGCGTATACTGAGGGTAATTTTTCATAAATGTTTTTTCAATTTTCTTTAAATTAGGATACATTCAGTAAGAATTTTAGCTTCCTCATCACTATCCGGTTAGAGAACATATTCGGCTAGTCTAGATTGATAGTAAGATACGTTGCATAAAATTATTTGAAATTATTTAATAAGTTCATTTTTCATTTATACTCAACCATAGTACGAGTGTATAAAATTGTTTAAAAAATTAAACGTGAAAATTAAAATCATTAGTTAAAATTTTATTTAAAAAATACATCTTTTTGCATTTTTAAAAATAATTTGAACATTTTAATTACTAAGATTTAAATCGAGTTAGTTATCAATAACAGGAATTGTTTCAACTGATTGCCGATCATTGTTTCAAAATCTGTATGATTCTGACTGGAAAACTAATTTTTTCTCTCCTTATCTTACAGTCTAAAAGTTACTAAAAAAATAGTGGCCTACTCATTTTCCATCACAACCTATTTTGTTTATTTAACAATTTCTTCATTTTTAAAAGTGAAGAATTAAATCTTGAAATAGATAATTAAGTAATTTTTAAAAGCAGGCTTTCAACGATAGAAAACAGGGGAAAATGGCTCCCCATGAACCTAAATAATTTACTGGAATAATAGGGACATTTTATATGATCTCTTTTCGATTCCAGAGATAAATAGTTTATAATATA
>CABFOV010000208.1:92452-174753 GCA_902141375.1 Timema poppense
ATATATATATATATATATATATAAATCATTATGTAATATTATTATGAAAATATCACAATATTATAAACCTTGGTCACTATAAAATCATATTAATATGTATCAACGAGTATTTCATTGCATACTTTTTTGAATTTACTTAATATCATTAAATGTCCCATAAGATTTTTATTTGAAAAGTTATATCAATTAAGTTAGAAGGATATCAGGTGTTTATATACTAAATAACTTCTACCAGGAAGTATAAAGATCTTAATACTTCCATCTTCTGCTATAAGTTCCAATATATGGCACTCTATTATCGCGGATGTTTTTATATACACGCATATAGCACCATATGCAATATACAATCACTTATGTAATGATCCCATAACATTTTGCTACGTCTACCATTTCTTAAGCAATAACACTCAAATGTCGAGGCGATAAATATATGCATTTAGGATATAAAGCTGTATATGTCCTCCTTTAACAACTTCCTACGGAATTTATAAAAAGGGCCTTATGTTTTACATTTTGTTGAGAACACTTATAAATCCTACTTGTCTACACTAATATTAAAAAAGAGGAAAGATTTTATTTCTCGTTTGTAATGGATAAACTCAAAAACTACTGGACCGATTTTAAAAATTCTTTCAGAAATATAAAGCTACATTATCAGCTAGTAACATAGGCTATATTTTATTTTGAAAATTTAATTTATTCCTCATAAAACTGTCGATAGTCACTCATATTTTATGGTAGAGTCTATGGTGATTCTTCAATATGTGTGTTGAAAATAATAATGCGGGGGTGGGGGGGAAGGGGGAAGGGTCTAGTGATACATACAATGGTTTAATCTCATTAAATAATACGTCATATTTCGTTAAAAAAAAGACGGTAAGTAAATTTTTTTGTGATAAAATTTTGACAAATAAAATGAATTTAAAAAAAATAAGGCTAATATTTTCACGTATTTTAACTGATCCTGACAGCATAGCACTAGGCAACTTTTTTTATGAACAAACTTATAAAAATATAGAATATTGTACTGTTTGAAAGCAATATTATTAACTACACTTATATTGTAAGATAACTATTTACAAAAAAAGTTAAGAGCGAGTCAAACAGTAAAGGCCAAGAACAATAACGCCTACTATGGATAATCAAAATTAGTGTAGTCTTGAAATAATTACTTTATATTTAAACAAACAAAATTGAATCTAAATTGCGTTTTAAAAGTCAGGTTGTATATTTCATGAACATATTAATTTGATATTACTTCTCGTATATGTATATTATATTACATGAAACGTTGTAGATTTTTAGAAATCCCCGATTATTTATTGAGTGGTTGGATATATTTTAATATTAATTTCACCAAAATGTAGGTAAAAGTTCAAACCAGTTAGTAAATTTAAATTTTACATTTAAATTGTTTAAAAAAAAGTGTAATAGCTTACATAAAACAAAATAAATCAATTTCATGGTATTTTAAAATTGTCTGTCCTATGAAATGATTTTATTTGATAGAGGAAGGCTTGATATAGTTTTATTACCTTTTGATTTAATCTTAGAAGAACAAATTATCGCGTAAAGCATCAATGAGTCTTTTTAACCCTATTAGAATAATTATCATGTATGTGTATAACTTTTAATAGGTAGTAAGACAGGCTGATAAAAATAAATTATTCATTGAGTCCAAAGAGGTACTAAGATTCAGTTAAAAAAAAAAGTGTTATTTCATATTTATTGTTAGAATCTATCAAAAGTGGCAGCTGTAAGTCACATGATTTGACGTATGAATACATGAAAATAAAATAGTAAACTATTTAGCTTTCAGATAAGGTTTTCACATAAAAGTTCAACTATACGTAAGTAGGCCTACCTACAGACAGATACTGCTAATGAGAGAGCGTATTATTGTTTTTCAGAAACATATAACCTGCTATATAAAGTGTGCCTTTATTAAGTAAAGAGAAGATTTCCTAAAGGACCCAATTTGACGAGCTATGGCTCGTTATAGCCAAATGACGGTAAGTTTTCACCGTTTTCTTGACGAGCATGCATTATCGCAATTAGCACTAGCAATGTCGGTAACGTGACTCGACGTCTTGTGGTAGGCACTTTAATTATTTACTAATTACGAGTCGTTCTCGTAAACCATTTCAGTTGATGTAAAAAAAAATGATGTTGGTAAAGTGAAGTCAAACTATATAATAGTATTAGTTGATTAAAAAAAAGTGTTGGTTCTCTTCAAAACATTTCATGAAGTTTATTTAAATTTTATTAAAAAAGAAATATTTAAATACGTCAAGTTAAAACAAAAGTATAGATGTATATATTAAATCTGTTTTAAGGTATATATTTTATGACTATTTATTATTGATAAGTATTCTTTCTTTTAATTACAAGAAGACTCATACATATTTAAAAAAAAGTAGATTGTTATGTGTCTAAATAATATAGATTGTGTATGTCATCTTGTTTTATTTCTTAGGCAGTTTGAGCTGTTAGTTATTAATTTGTCCTCTACCTTATTTACATTAATTAAATTAGACCAAAAATAATAAATATGTTTTTTAGAAAAAAAAACAACCTCTTTTGTCTTTTTGTCGTAATATGTTCATTCTAATATTGTTTTTGTAAAACGATAAATGCATTAAGATATAATATAGCCTAATCAAATTATCAATAATCTAACACTAATTCATCAAAATCTTACCTATCTGTAATAAAGCTATAGCCAGCATGAATAACCAAATAAACAAAGTATACAACACTGCTGTTTCAAGGATTTGTATCAAGTTTAAACGATATCTAAGTGCAACCATATTTGTAATAATTGAGGGGATCTGGGAAAAAACCATGATAACCCTTATTTATTTAGGTGGGATATCCTCACTATTTAAACGTCTATAATATTTTGAAAAAAAAAACAACTTGTAGTTCAAATGGTATGCAACCAGAAATCACCGCTAGCTTATTTTGTTGTCAAAAGAAGGAATCATGTTTTATCCCCAACCTCCTCAATTTTTTTTGATGTTTGGTAAGCTTTGGACAATATTTTTTGCATTTTTACAAATAAACTATTCCAATTTCAAGATTATTATTTGAATATTCTAAGTCAATATTAAGGGTAAGTAGGGTTTAACCCCTTTATGAATGTACTAGTATTATTAACTAATTATCCTATTTTTCCTAAATGCATCAGCTAAGAACTAATTAGAATATTATATTACACATTTACATTAAAACTACAATTATGTTTAAACAACTATCATTTTACATTTCCTGATTGGGGAATTCCGTATGTGCCCCTACAAGTAAAGAAATCCTTCCCCGCCATCTATCTTATTAAAAATATAGGTTTATAGGGACGTCTTGGCTTTTCAGTGCAACTTAAATCTTTTTTACTTTATAAATACTATCAAATGAATGACATAGTTTTTTTTAATCTGACTACGCTTAGCACCAAAATTGTGTCTTAGAGGAAGAAATAGATCGACTATATAGGATAACATATTATATTATAGTAGAAAATTGGGTTGTAAGCGTCCATTACTTCAAAATCTGTAGGTGACCACAAATACAAAATATCTAATAATAAGTTGTTTTATTCCATTTTCTTCACCACTCCCTCTTCAAAAAGTAGCAATCCATTATTCATCCCCCACCCCACCAGAAAGAGCTCTGTTTAGTGTTTTGTTCGAATGGTTTAACAAGGGTGTTTGCTTAATACGTTAGATATCTATCTACCATCAGTAAACGCAAGCGAAGGTTCAGACTTATAATTTATGACAAACGTAACAGCATGGAAGCGATGACTCGATAACCTGAAGGTGATGTTTTCTTTTTTATTATTATTTGCCTAACCCATAGATGGCGAACATTTTAAAGAACATATTCCCAATATATCGATAATTTTCGGATAAGTGATATTGTCTGCCCAGAATTTTGCATAGTATTAATGGGCCAATAGTGTGACATTGTTAATTATGATTTGTTATTGTTTTATATACATAGTTAGAGAACATTATAGCTTACACTTTTTGGAAAATATATTTAAATGTTTTAAATTAGGCTATTAAGAAAGTTTTAGAGCTTACATATTATTTATAATAAGATAGTTCCTACATAAATGAACAAATTAATGACTCTGTGATCAGATTAATCATTGCCCGAATTTTAATAATGTAATAAAATTTTACATTTATAATGCTTAAAAATAATCAATAGTTTGACCAAAAAAACTAAAAATGTAAATGAGAGCGTGGAGTGTGTACACATAAATTGATTTAAAAAAAGTTTAAAATGTTTACCTAGATTATATTCGTATGCAATAAAACTTTTTTTTTAGTAAACTTTATATCGTGCTCAATATTAACATTTATTTACAAATACCTGTTTCAGAAAATTAAGCTATCCCCTCACAAATAAATATGTCTAGACTAGTTGCAGGGTTTTACCAAGAATGTAGATTTTTATTAAAGAGGTAACCAAATAATTTTAAAATCTACGTAATATTGTCATTCTATTAACTTTGTGGTGAAGAATCTTATGTTTGAGATTATTTTTTTGCATCGAGTCTTGCTACCCTTTAAGGTTATACGCCTGTGTATTAATTACACTAATGTGTCATGGATTATGATAGTTTAATTCAGAGGAAGTGCACTCACATTTGAGGAGGGATAGTGGAAAACCATCGATGAAAAAGAACCTCAGTATAACCGACTGGGATCGAACCCCGATTTCCTCATCTTCGGCTGTCTAGTCTAAGACGAGAGTAGCCTGTTAGACTATGCGGCCACCGAAGCGGGTGATTATTTATTCATTAATTCAAAAAATACGTATACTATCTAAATAACCTGACACGCACTCCCTCCCGAAAAAAGGGACTAAACATGTTTTAAAGATTCCACAGTTTGATTCCCGGCGTGACTGAAAAATTTATAAATTGATAAATTAACGGATGAGGAGCTATATGTTGTGTCTGTTCAAGAATTAAGTTAGTTTATAAGCGTGTGATGATATAATCAATCAGTCCAGAGGGAGCAGATTAAATACCTAAAATAAAAATTACAGGGACTCACTAAAATTATTTATGTACATATGAGAATTGCCTTTGATTTAAAATAAAAAAGGTGCTGGAGGTCCGGGGTTCCATCCTCGGTCCCAACACAAATTTATCTGATTGCCAAACACTTCCTTCACCTCTGACAAGACGTGTTTTAATTACAACTTGTGAATGTGTGGAGTGCCAGGCCTCCACCGTGGTTCGGATCCCACGTTAAACTCTAGGTCCTCCATATAATCTCACAATCACCCTACCATTACACGTTAGCGTAAGTGCGTACAGACCGAACGGATAGTAAGAAGCAGTGATAATGATAATTAAAAAGAAACATGAAACATGATATCCAAATCTGGGCATAAATAATCAGTTTGCAAGAAATGTAATATAGTAATGGTACAAGGGAAAAGGGGGGAATTTTTTATCCAAAACATCCTAAGGACCCCGCAGTTATTATAAAAACAATTAAATAAGACACACACCTCTATTTACCATAATATAAAGTGATTTGGAAAGGTTTAATGTTTGTCTAGAAGATGGCAGGTTGAATTAAACTTGGCATTTCCCTTTTTTTCGCGTATACCCTTCATACTACTTTATTTTATAGCTCTATTTATATCATGTGTAAAAAAAAAGACAAAATATTTGGAAAAAAATGAAAACCGCCTGCCAAGAAAATCTTGTCGCGTGTCATACATTCTCCATCCCTGGCCTAGCCTGTTTGGTGACCCATATAACCTAATGATCGCCACACCCAAGGATGCGCGCGTCGGGTGTTTGTGTGTATAAGGCTGAGAGCACGGACCATAAAGTGCACTCAATATATTGTGCTTACCCACCCACACACACACACATTACTCACTCTGACACACCAGGCTCTTACGTGAGGCTATCTTTTTTTTTACAGTGAGGCGGTAAAAATAGGTCTTGAACAAGAATTACTTCACAATGTTGAATAGATTAATAGAAATGGCATATTCGTTTTACATAATCCTAATCAAAAAATTAATTTACAAGCCTATATTCTTTAGGATTTTTATTTAAATATTTAAATATGCAATTAATAGATATATACGCATACTTCAATTTAAATTACTCCTACTCGCAACATGGCAGATGTTTAATATTTTATTACTAGAAATATATAAATTAATATACAAGTTAATTGTTTAGTGATATGTTTATATGGCAAAGATATACTACAAACATATTATAAACAGTTTTTTAATAATAAAATGGCACTCACAGCATGCACGTGATTTAGAACGTTAATTTTTTTTTGTCACTATAATTTTTCTAAGACTTTTCATGCCATGTTTATGATTCCTAATACATCGCACATTAAAATTGATTTTCTTAATATTATCAGTAAGTAGGTCGTAATAATAATATACACTTATTTAAATATCTTTATATAGCAAGCTGTAAAAGAGTTTTTAAGATCAAGTTTAAAAAAAAAGGATAAATTTTCCCTTTTGTCGTATAAATAATTATGTAACTCTACAAACAAATAAAAACTTACATAAAAAGTTGTACACAACGTAGGTAGGCAGATGTTTTAGAGAAGAGGGGAAGCTAGATACCAGTGTTAAAGTTTATTATTGATGTTATCAGGATAACATGTGGTGTGAGGAGGTGAGAGACTAGTCGGCTATAAAACATGCCTCAGAAACAAGAGGGGTTTACTACTCTCCCCTAAACGTCGCACGCGAACTAAAGGACTGCCAACTTGACAATTGTAGATAATTACTCATACGTGAGGTGAGCCAAGTTTTTTTTGTCACTCAAGGTTTCCACTTTTCTTTTTTTCGAAATTCTATGTATTTTCTGCGTTTTTCAGAGGGGATTCCCATTTTCCCAAACCATTTAGATTTAAGTCTATAGAAAGGACATTTTAGTTGTAATAAAATTTACTAGTGTGAAGTCAGACCATTATTGATTAGAAAGGGATGAGTTGACGTTGATTTGGTGGATAGATGAATTCGTTACGAAACTCAGTGTTTCTGGTTAGAGAGTAGGGGATAATACATGGGTTTGAATCAATGTCTTCTTTAAATATTCATTAATATATGGCCCTTAAGTGTTACAAATTCACAAATATTCCCATTTATTTTATTAATTTATGTTTGCAAAATAACCTATTTTTTCCGGATGAAAAAAACCTGCATTTTCCAAGTGCGGAGTTACCTTTGGTCTACGTTATAATGCTTGGGAAACTTTGTCATTGAATTGAGTTTTTTTTAAGGGCAATTAACACACCTGAAGTTACGACGGAGATCACAGTTTACTTAAAACCATTTGATACATCTTCATTTGAAGTCATTAAACGAGGTTTGAACACGAGATCCTGGAGACTATTACATATAGTTCTTGACGGTATTTATATCACTTCACACTCCTTTTAAGCCGATGCCTGCCCTAATTTGTTCCACAATGGCGTGGCTTATAAGACATGGTCATAGTGTAATCATTCAAAGTAAGATTAATACTTTTCAGGATAAAACTAGTGTACATAATGGTAAGTTTTAGAGAAAGGGGAAGTAGTATTTATATATTTATTACATGCCCAAAATTAGCTGTGATACAAATTTAACAATTCATGCTTGAAATTGATCATATTTTTTTACCTGTACTTATTTTTATAAAATCCTTTCAGTCATTCTAATATTTATTCACTGTGAACTATTAGAAGGGCTTGGTTATAAATATGTACCGTATATAACCTAATAATTCGTTGAAACATTTTATCAGTAATATTATACAATTTGTTCAGTACATAATATATTAGACTGGGTATCCTACCATAGTAATCGTGTTAACATATTTGGTATTCATTGTTTGCAACTATTACTCTATTATCAAGAAATTGAAGACAAAATCAATTGTCAAGCATAAATTGTTCAAAGGTGACCATAAAACATATCTTGAATCACGACTCCAACTAAAATTACGAGCTCTGAGATTACAATAGTTTTATTTTATCTTACATATATATATATATATATATATTCATTAGACAATAATATATATGTATATATTAATGTTCTTTAAAAAATAAAATAACCAAAGGTTATATAAATAATTATTTTGAGTATTAGAGTTTAATATAATCTTAGAAAAATATAAAGTTCACTGACTATCAAATAATTCGTTATCTGCTTCGGGATATTGTACTAATCAAGAGTCTCACCTCCGCGGTTTTCAGTGTCCGCCGGCTTCACTTGGATAGGACGGTTCATCTGTAAGAAAGGGAAACAAAGTATTTTATTTTGACTACTCTACTACATTTATAAAGTTAAAGAGTACTTTCTAAACATTGGGCTACATAAATACACGGGTTATAAACTTAACTCATCCAGCTTATAGCTAAACAACAAACCGTGATCTAAGGAATTCGAGTTTCTGTGTAATATGATAGTTTTTTTTGTCACTCATACTCAATTAATTTTTTGGCATCAATAGATATGAAGCCAATAACTGTAGTTGGTCTTTCTAGCCTATATGACCGAATTACAATAAACTTAATGTTCATTTAAAGCTCATGTAACTTAACGTAAGTGTTCTTCTCGGGTTTTAAATTGGTTCCATCACGAAGCGCATAACATAAAGGTACGTGTCAATCGAAAATAACTTCTGAGCAACATTTTTGTTTTCGTTCCATTCTTCTTCCTCAGTGTTCCAGTTGGTGTAATAATGTTCCTCAATGTTTCTTAAAGTTACAGAAATAAAAAATCGTTGGTTGTTGCATGCGGGTGACCTGGCGGTCTAGTGGTTACGGTGTCAGACTTCTATGCTGGCGGCCGGGGTTCAATCCTCGGTCCAGGCAAAGATTTATCTGATTACCTAACCCTTCCTTCACCTCTGACAAGACATTTGGGGAATGCCAGGCCTCCACCGTGGTTCGGATTCCACATTAAACTGTAGGTCCTCCATTTCATCTCACAATCACCCTAACATTACACATTAGCGTAAGTGCGTATAACCCGAACGGGTAGTAAGACGCGGTGCTAATAATAATAATAATAATAATAATAATAATAATAATAATGTTGCATGCGTCTATGTGAAGCGTTAACATCAAAAGCATCAACTGTAACATTGTGTGAACAATCCTAGTTGGAGCTTATTGTTGCCGTGGTGGAGACAGTGAGTCATCGGACGCAGTTTAATGTTCATGTTTCCTTTGAGCAGACAACATGTTATATAAATAGAGTAATGACTCATTAATAAAAAGATGCTATAGTCCCCAAGTTTCAAATGTTTATGGAATCCTACTGACATAACATATACATATCGAAATGAAAAAAGTACAATGCATGGGCTGAATTAGTTGAAGTTACTTGGTGAATATGTATAACAAAAATAGTAATAAAAATAAGGAATATGATTGCAATGTTTTACAGATAATGTAAAATATATAGTTTACCAAAAAATATCTGGAATTGGTACATCATTCACTTCAAATTAGCTCACCTATGATTACTTGCTTTATCTTGAGACAAAAATAAAGCTCATCGATGGACCGAAAAGAAGCTTAAGGTAGAATGTAAGGGAACTCGGGTTGAGGGCCGTGTTTCTGAAATTTTTATGGAAAAACCATTTTGGCCAAGATAAATAAAATATTGATCCAATAGAAACATAGTGTTTAATGTCACATGGTTAACTCAACAATCCTTGAATGAATGTCTGTCTAGTGTGTTCTGGAATTTAATTACAACATTTTCTATTAATTTAAAAAGTTTTTCTTTTAGTGACGCTATGCTCATGACATATTAATTCAACAACTGTTGATACTGCATCATCACGTGAAGAAAATTAAGCTCTATATTTATGATGGAGTGATATTTTATTTGCTTAGGCCAAATCATGTTTTTCAATATTAACTACAAAAATACTGGTCTTTTATAGCTTACGTTATATTCTCACCTTAATGAAACACATGGAAGCTTAGTCAAATTTTAAACTAAATAATGTAAGAAAATTGTTGCTGGTACAATGAGGCGGTCTTCATCATCGTCGCACCAAATCTTGACTGAATGAGTGGCCTCAGTGGAGAAAGCTGGTTCCCGCCATCATGTGAAACATAAGCAACCAGAAGTAAAATTGTATTGTTACATAAGTTGAATTGCCCAATTGGAGGCAAAAAATGTATGTTGGTCGACCTTAAACGTTGACGTGACGTTCCCTTAACATGAGTTAACTTTCACATTAAGTTACGTGAAATTTTCCACGTACTTCTATCGTCCAACCATGTTGCGAGTGACGTCCCAACGGATATAATTATAGTATTTCATTTGTTGGTTAATGGTGTGCAGATGACTTCTGTAGTTTAATTCATTTGTTCGCCTCTCGAGAATACCCGAAACTATTTTAATATTTTCTTACTCTTTATTTTGAAGCTTCAATAGGTTTATATTATCAGTTCTTAAAGCCTAACCACCTGTAGCTTATCAAGTTCAACTTAAGTGGATTTTAATTTCAAACTGTACATATTCATTATCTCGAGTTGTTACTTTATGTGAATCCTAGTAGGAATTTGTTTAAGTTACGTAAACGTTAATTTGAGCATGATCCCAGCATTAGTAAATTAATGGTTCTTGAGTTAAGTTGCACGATTAGACACTTCCGGAATCAGTCATGACTTTGCATTTATTTGCCTTTACTTAAGGTGCATTTACTTTAAGACAGCCGAAGCGTGCGACTGTTGTAGTCTGGCCATCACTTATGGACCGCACTGTTAAATCTGTTTTATTACACGCGTCAGTCGTGTGCAATCTTTATGCTAGTAATATTATTTCAATTCCTCCCCTCAAATAAAAACAAGAAATGTTAATCCACTTTAGGGACAGTTTCATAGCCAGACTTAATACTTTTAAAGTACGATGCTATACAAAATACAGGACGACACTGACCTAAATCAGAATGGAATGGGTCAGTTTCATATGTGGCGTTAAGGTAAGTGTAGTACTGTATTTAAAGTTAAGTTAAGTGTAGAATTGTATTTAAAATTAAGGCAAGTGTAGTGTTGTATTTAAAATTAAGGTAAGTGTAGTATTGTATTTAAAGTTAAAGTATTGAGGGCCAGTTTTATAGTAAGACTTAGTATGCCCCAGGATCAGCACAACTATATACTAGATTCAGGACGTCACCTATACAGACCAGAATGGAATGGACCAGTTTTATATGAAAAACTGGCCCATTTCATTCGAGTTTAGATAGGTTTCGTCTTGTATTTAGTAAATAGCCGCACCTGAGACGTACTATGTCTGATTATTAAACTGGACCTTAAACCTCAAACCGCCATTTAATTCAAATAAAAGCTCGATTATCAACACTATAAGTGACTGCTTTGTAAAAATTATACAACCATCCCAATAAATTATTCATACTATATTTATAAGTTATTTATTACATCTGAAATATCTTTTAGAGACGCATGTGTGATTGAGGCTAGACTGTTTCCACAGCATTTCATTTTACACACAAAAGAAGTCCCCCGCTTCCCCCCCACATTTTCTCCACACAGTATAGTGCGTGACCCTTCCCCTCAAACGAACTAATGACATCTGTCCTTGTTCCTGAATTATACAAGTGGCACTGGTGTATAATTAGTAAACGAGTCCCAAATTGCCATTTGTTCCCTTAAAACCACCCTCTTATTCCTCTGTTCCTTTTCAGCAGCCTTTTCATCCCTAAACATATAAAGTGGCTTGTGAACCTCCACCACTGCGTGCATTTTATATCCATACAAACCACTTTGTTTGTTATTCATCTTATAAATACTTGAAACCATTCCGACACATTTTGTCATTAAATGAACTTCAGTGTAAGAAAAAATAAACATTTACTTGCTACACATTTTACTATCCGTCGCATATGTACACTAATGGGGTAGGAATGAGGAGGGTTGATCTTAGATTAAATGTAACAACATTTGATATATATATATAGAGATAGGGGAAATTCTCTAAGGGAATTAACCTCAGTGTATCCAGGTGAGGCTAGAGACCTTAACCTCCTTGTCACCATTAAACCCGGTAAGAACAGAAAAATGCCTTTGCTCAGATTTCCAAGAGTTTATAAAATCTTAACCACAATAATTATGACAAACAAAACTCGATGGGCTATTAAAAGTAGCCTATATAATATGTAACCCAGCAGGTCGAATGAAAAATCATCTACATATATGCATGCCATAATACTTGTATTAAGCAGGTGACCTGATGGTCTAAGGGTAGGGTGTCAGACTTCTGTATTGGGGTCCGGGGTTCAATCCTCGGTATTGGCACAGATTTATCTGATTGCCAAACCCTTCCTTCACCTCTGACAAGACGTGTATTTATTAATCACAACTTGTGAATTTGTGGAATGGCAGGCCTCCACCGTGGTTTGGATTCCACGTTAGACTGTAGGTTCTCCATTTATCTCACAATCACCCTACATTTACACATTAGCGTAAGTGCGTGTAACCCGAACGGGTTAGTAAAACGCTATGCTAATAATAATAACTTGTATTAATGGATTATAATTTTGTGGATACACTCCTTGTCCTTAATCATGTGATATCGAAGAAAGGAGGGATTAAAATAAGCCTATTAGATGACTTGAAGGAAATAAGAGAATTCTGAGAGCTGAAAGAGATGGTACACTATCCTATATCAAAATGATTTGATTCGTGACAGTGCTGTAATGGCAGTTTGGAAGTGACAGTATTGCTGCGGTTGCTGCCATGACAGCAACTTTTACTATTTACAAGGCTCTAATGAACGAAGAGTTATACACGTAGCTATATATAGCACTCGGTTGATAGTAACTAAGAAGTTGAAGTGGTTTTCCACGTGTATTTTTTTTATTATCCTTTCTCCACAGTGAGTTTATTTTGACATTCTTAAGCCATATATTAAGTTATTACAAAGCTATTTATTTAAAAGGAGTCACTCTCCCTGAACTTTAAAAAGAGATACAAAACTAGCTGGAAAAATTATAAAGAACTGTACCAACAATATTTTGGGATACAAATGAAAAATCAGTATCGGGAAATTATAAGAGTCAAAAACACAGATGCTGAACCAACTCTAGCTGTAAATATTTATTATAAGATATGTATATTTGCTTGAGAATTTGTCAGACCATTATATTATATAAATTTAAGTTTATAAGTTTAAGTTTATGTTAGGCTACACCCCCAAATTGATTTATTTTTGTAATGCTTCTTACTATCCTTTTGAGCTATACGCTAACTACGTTGATTTATTATTGACGAGGCAGATTGAATTCAAGGAAGTGAACCCACATTTATGTGTATGTAGTGTGGAAAAATATTTAGGAAAAATCACCTTTAATAGCACCCGACAAGGATTCCAACCCATTTCTGCCCGTGATTGACAGTCCAGTCTATAGTTTGATTGACAGCCTAAACCATACGGTCACTGATGAGGGTATTAAGTGAGTTTGTGAGTAGTTTATTAAATGGTGTTGTTTTCAGGTAGCGATAAATATAAACTGATAAAATAACGTTTAAAAAAAACAGATTTTTTATTTTTCAGTTGCTTTTAATACAATCCTGCTATAGGACATACAAAACAACAAGACCCCAGAGAACTAATTTATTATTTAGTGTAAGGGAACACGCTTGATTTAAAAAATCATACATTTGAGGCTTTGGTCGGAATTGAAACCCCAGCTCACGTGTTTAGGGGTGAGACCAGTTAGAACAAACTCACCCACACATAGGGGTTCATTAGCATATGTAGCGAGATTTTATGTATCGTTTTCCATTCTCAGTTTCATTATCCATGTTTTGAGGTCCGACCATTTTGTTGTAAACAATGGGACATAATTACTATTGCTCCCCCGAACATATGTATGATATGTTCACTTATACGCATTACCCCCCCTGAATTTCTAATGGTAGACTATTCAACCACCCGCGTCTCGCCGTTGGAATGGTCACAAGCCCATTAAATTTAGGGGGTGTGACGGGAGGGATGATCAGTAGAGAGGGAGTGGGGGGGCCAAGGGGGTGGGGTGCATATTCCCAGGAAGAAGGGGCTTACGAGGTCTCATTAAACACACGACATGGAGGACAATGTTTATCGCACGAGTAGTAGTGTGGGAGGATGCATTGTTCGGGCAGAGACGGGGAAGGAGGGGGCAGCCTTATCAGGATATTAAATTTGGAATACCCTGATTGGCGACCGTTTACGGTTTAGGTCCTTTGTTATTGGCTATCAGTGCACCAGCATACAGGTGGATTAGGGGCTTATATATATATAGCTTGCTGGCCTGCAACTGATAGATATTTTCAATTAGATAAGCTTTGGTGAAACAATTGATGCGCTTTAGGCAAAAGAGAGTTATTTAAGCAAGTTTTAACAATGGGCAATAAATTGATTTCCGCCTTCCGGAATATCCTATCAGACTGCATATTTTAATAGGCTTAATTTAGGGTTATTTATAGTTGCCAAAAAATGTATACTATATATGAAAATCAATAACATTTCAACTATCAAATATTATCTACGGTTTGGATAATAGAGTCTGGAATCCATCCCAATCAATTACAACAGGAGAGTAGTTTTGTTTTAATTATAGTCCTAAATATATTTATTTCTAATATGTATCAACTATTGTTTAAAATTAATGTTCCAGATATTTAAAATTGTATATTTTTATGGGTAAAACTACTAATTTTAAAAATAAAAATGTTATTATGATTGATTCACACGTTCGCCGAAAAGAGAAAGCAGAATCTGCTCAAAAATTCATACACTTTAAGTTGATCCATGATGCTTTGCAACGCTAACTTAAAACAGCTGATTATCAAAATATTTTATGTTATAGTAGATAAACATATTTTAGATCTTTCTCTCGATGTATGTTTTCAAATGATAATGTTGTGTCGTGGCACAATCCAATACATCAATAAACACGCTTTACATCAACAAGTTATTTCAAATCTCCTCACAAAGACCAACGAAGCTGTCTGCTAGCTCCTGGCTCTAGAGCGCATGCGTTGACAAATGTTCATGCACACCGATTTGAGATGGTTGGTTCTGAGATTTGATTGGTTCTCCTGAGTCTAACATCTCGGGCAGAGCGGACGAAGTATAGGTGAGTTGAACTTTAGCAGAACAGCTCGCGCTGAAGAGGCGGGAATCTTATGATTGGTTTAGAGCTCGTCACGTGACCACGTTTCTGTTCTGCACTAGTTTATCAGCGAACGTGTAAATCCACAATAAAATAGTAAGCTACCTTAACGGCTTACATAATGATACAGTTAATAAGATAGAGAATGCCAGGCCTCCACCGTGGTTCGGATTCCACGTTAAACTGTAGGCCCTCCATTTCATCTCACAATCACCCTACCATTACACATTAGCGTAAGTGCGTATAACCCGAACGGGTAGTAAGACGCGGTGCTAATGATAATAATAATAATAATAATAATAATATAGAACCATAGTGTAACCAGTCATGGTAGAACTGTTACATCTAAAGATGAGAGAAGTGTAATATATTCGGGAAACATGAGCACGTATTGGCCTTGTGTGGACTAATCTTGATCAACTCAAGAAAATACATAATAAATTAAAGCCACATTCACAGTAGTATGTTCTTAGTTCACAAAATTAACTGGAAAGCCTGTCATGCTATTATAGCTCACGTGATGGTAATTGAATAGTCATTACACGCAAGAAAACTTGTGCAGTATTAAACTAGTAACAACACCTTCCCCTCAAAGTCATTTAAAACGGTTACATAGTTGGTTTCCTTGTCGTTCATTTCCCTTTACTTTATTGAACACATTTAAGACACACACAGTGTTACAAACTGTGCGATTAGAATTCAAAATACAACTCTATATAGGCCTTACATACGATTCGATTGTTTGTAAATCGAAAATGATTGGTTATGAAGATTCATTGTATTGAATATTTTGTTGATGACAATTGAATTTCGTCCGCAGGTTTATATAATAAATATTAGTAATTTATTTATTAATGGTGGAGGCATTATTATTATTATTATTATTATTATTATCACCGCGTCTTACTACCCGTTCGGGTTATACGCACTTACGCTAATGTGTAATGGTAGGGTGATTGTGAGATGAAATGAAGAACCTACAGTTTAACGTGGAATCCGAACCACGGCGGAGGCCTGACATTCCCCACATTCACAAGATGTCTTGTCAGAGGTGAAGGAAGGGTTTGTGGAGGCATTGTTTTGGAAACCGGTCTTTAAAAAAAATACTTCTAGTTGATTTTTCATTGTTAATTATCTTTCTTTTGAGATTTAAAAGGCCTCTTTTTACTGTGTTTTATTACTCGCACGGGACTGGAACAAATGAGGTAGGTATGAGGACGGAAGAAGTTAAAGGAAATACACCTAAATTTTCATTGAGGCAGAGTGAGAAACCATTTAGGGAAAAGCACACTCTTTACCTTCAATCTGTATTCAAACTCTCCGTTAGCCGCAAACCAAACCGCAATAATCTCACACATCCATTACATATTCTTGCTTGAACTCTTAAATGATGAATGACTATTGAGTACGGAACGAATCCTGTGCTAAGTCATACATAATTGGTGTGTTAGGCCAAGGGTACAGGGTTCAATTCCCGTGTTCAGATGTCATGTTTAAACTACATTAAAATGGATTTCTGTAAACTGCTGTTTATGCGTTATAAATGATAATTTATACTAAAGGCAAACTAGATTAGAACATTTAGCCCATTTGTTTAGTGAAACGGGTAAAAAAAAAAGCATATTTCTACAATGTTTTTATATTATCTTAAATCTAGAATAATAGTTCTTTCCACTGTGTTTTTGCTTTAGCTTACAGTAAGAACAAAGGCTCTTTCTACCGTGATTTTTCTTTAGTTTACATTAAGTGAGCTGGTGGTCTAGGGGTAAGGTGTCGGACTTCTGTGTTGGGGGTCCGGGGCTCAATCCTCGGTCCCGGCACAGATTTACCAAACCCTTCCTTAACCTCTGTCAAGACGTGCATTAATCACAACTTGTGAATGTGGGGAATGCCAAGCCTCCACCGTGGTTCGGATCCCTAGTTAAACAGTAGGTCCTCCATTTCATCTCACAATCACCCTACCATTACACATTAGCGTAAGTGCGTATAGCCCGAACGGGTAGTAAGACGCGGTGCTAATAATAATTTAGCTTACAGCAATAATAAAGATTCTTTCTATCATGGTTTAGTCGTAGCTTACAGCAATATTAAAGATTCTTTCTATCATGGTTTAGTCGTAGCTTACAGCAATAATACAGATTATTTCTATCATGGTTTAGTCGTAGCTTACAGCAATAATAAAGGCTCTTTCTACCGTATTTTTACCGCAGACCAAAGCAATAATCTGTCTTTTCTTAGTGTGGAGTGAGACGATTCTTGCTCCCAATATTTTCAATTACTGATAACGGAGGAGGAGGTCAGTATGGGCGCAGACATTTGCCGGGGTCAGAATGGAAGGGGGAGGGAAATGCTATTACCGCCGAGGTACTATAGAGATGTCCAGTAATAGTCAATAGACTATCAAGTAATGAGATAGTTAACCCCCTCCCAAGGGACGGTGCTCAGCCTGAGATGACAATCGCTCCGTGGGACACACTCTAATTGTCCGTCATGATGGGACTGTAAGCCTATGGAGGATGCCGTTATGACGTGTTAGTGACGGGTGGAACCATACGCTTCTTGGTGAGGGGTTTTAGGGTGGTAGGTGGTCTTCAGTTCATGTACCAGATCTGCCATGACTTGGTTTCAGAACAAGGTCGAGGAAGAGGATTTATTTTTTTCAGAGTGGTTTCTTTGTAAACACCATTGATATCATATTTGAAACAGACATTAATTTGTATTCTTTAAAAATATATATATAAAATAAAGTGAAGTTTAACCCCTTAATATGTAAACCTTTATCAAATAATTTATTCTTTTTTATTCAAGAAAATGTAAGGGCTATGTAATAATGTTTTTAAGAGCATCAGAAAGCATAATTTATTACAAAAATTATGCATGTTAAGTAAAAATTAACTGTATTACTAGAAATGTATATTTATTTAACCGTGAATTATTGTATTGATTAATTTAGTTAGTTTTTATAATTTTAAACTTTCTCCCAATCGTTATTTTAATTCTAGGATAAATATTCTTAAATTAAAGGATTTGTGTACCTGATATTCATAAATACAATATTAAAACTTCATTATAATTTAATAAACTTTAAGTATAGACCCATAGGCGATATATTTTATAATCTAATTTTGAAAAGAAGTTGATCTTAACTCAAAGACATGACAGTTCTCTTAAATGAGTTTTAACTTTAATTTTAACTTACATAACATAATAATAAAATAATATATTTGTTACACTTATATACTCTATTGCATCAGCAACTCGAAAGTGAATTACCACACTTACAAAAGAATGCCACCTATCCCTAACTTCAGCTAGTTATATCCAGTCCACCAAATTACACCCTATCTCTTTCAGGTCCATTCTAATGCTATCCTCCCATCTGCGTCTAGGTTTTCCCAATGCACTGCATGTCCTCTTCTACTCCCCAGTATCTTCATGTGTTTTTTGGACCAAATATCCTCCTAGCCAACTTATTCTTGAACATCATAAAAAAAAATTCGTCGTGTAAGATAAGAGACCAGGTTTCACACCCATATAGAGCAACTGGTGATTTTTGTTTATTATATTCTGAGTTTTAAATTCCTTAATAGCAGGTGAGATGTCAACCACTTACTGACCAAGTGTTAGCATGCATTTCCCAACTCTATTATTTTCCTAATTTCCAATCCAATCTTGTTATTGTTAGTTAAAAGAGTTCATAAACAATTTAACTCATTAACCCTGTCAGATGAAATGTTGTTCGCAGTAATCTCTAAATTATCTTCTTCAATCTGTGTTCTCTGTGTGATTATATAATTAGTCTTTTCAGCGTTCTCTTCTAAACCTATTTCCTTACTGGGCTCTAGTAAAATTTCTGCAATTCTTGCAACAGCTTCCTTAATATTATCTAATAAATTTAAATCATCTGCTTACCCTAATAGCTGAATTGTACCGTGTAGTGTCAACCTTTCCCTACTCGCTTGCATTACTCTTTTGAAAGTAATATATTGCCTTCACGATATCGAACGAAATAAACCCAGGAAAAAAAATTTATTAATATTTACACAAATACTATTTACTTGGCTAGCAGTGAACTTAGTTTAGTTTCATGGGTAATGAATGATGTGGAGACCTATTGGATAACAGACACGACAGGCATAAGATAAATTGAGTCAAGTTTTTGTAAAAAAAATATATCTCAAAACAACCTTTAGTTTGACTTGACTCACCATAACAACTTCCCTTTCTGAAATGAGATCCTTCTTTTCCATGTGCATCTATAATGTTTAACTATATGGTTCGGGTTTAAGATTTTTGAAAGTAACGAAAACACGATTTTATGAAGAATGAAAATATATCTGTAAAAAAATTAACATATAAAATATTAAGATACCAGACTAATGCTCATGAAAATTAAAAAAATATATGATAAATTCGTTATTATTTAAAAAAGCATTAAATACATAACTACTTATTAGAATTAACGAAACCGTTAAACACACTCAAATAATAATTGAAACTGTGTCGAAAATTAGATTTGCTTTGTGAAGACGTGGGTCTTATCATAGTGTCCTATATAATATGCATGTATGTCATAGCCACGCTGCTTTTAAATGCGCGTGGTCGCCATGTTTGTTTTTAATTTGAAGAGCTGTTAACAGATGGTGTAAAAAGTTATGTTTACTTTTTCTTACGTCCATGCGCATTGTCTATTTAAAAAGAACAACAATTTAAAGTACTAGGACGAAACTAGTATTGTTAAACATGAAAAGTTAAAAAAAAAAAAAAAGTTACAGACGAAAACGTACTTACGTTGCAGCCGAACTGCATCGGCTGATTGATCCCAACCATATAAACCATAACAAAAATTGTTCTCGTACGAAAATAACAAAAGCATTAACAAAGTAACTTGAACACTCGGCGGGAAAACATTAACAGAACAAACTTTCATAAATACAAACTTTTTAAGTTTCTTTTCAATAATATCACAATTTAAAAAACAAGCATGTTGCCCATAAGAATAAAGAAACTTTTTCACTCTCTGTATTATAGAAAAAAAAATCTACTTAATGACTACAAATTTATGGCGTAATTCTCTTAAAATCGATTGTAAATATAAATCGATTTCCGGTGATCTAAAAAAAAAAACTACTGAACAAGTGACGCAGAAAACTAGCCAAGCGACGCTGTCCTAGACGGTAGTCAAGCTGTCTGCTAGGCTAGCTCCACGCGCTCTGTGCTCCCTCGTTCATGTGCGACGGACGGTGTTATTTTCTCACTCACACACAACCCTAAAGGCCTCACCGTTGCTTTAACGCGAGTGAGCGAGAGAGAGAGCACTGGTACACCCTCACCTCCTTCCCCAGCCCCCTCTCTATAACGAAACACAAGAGGGACAGTATAAACCAATCAAAAGCGTAGCACCAGGAGCTTCAAGTTACCCCACTACCACCCGCTGTACCCTGACACATTCCCCCTGCCTTTCCCCTCTCTATCACTCTATTTTCTCCGCCGCCAGCTACGGCACATGTCCTGCTGGAGAAGCCTTCAACGGAAAAACATGTCATGTCCATTCTGAAGTCGTGGGAGGGGAGAGGGAAGGGATGATATAGAAGGAAGGGATGCCGACTGTCATAAATCAATGTAAATTATTGTGTTTGCAGAAAGGCGTCCAGTAGCGCAAATGGGGGAGACGCCCAGTTGACGTCCTTGATCTGGGTTTTTATATCCCCACCCTCCCCCAGCGCGTCTCACTACTACCCACTCTATATGAATATTAAGGTGTCACTCTTATAATAGATTGAACTGACGATGGCGGGAATATTGGGGTTCAAATCCCGGTTGGGTGTACTGAGGGTGCTTTTCTTATGTGGATTTTAACTCCTTCCATCCACCTCCCCCACGTAAATTAGGGTACATTAAATGTAAATTTAACCTTCCCCATCCACCTAGAAAAAAGCACCCTTAGTACACCGGACCAGGACTCACCCGAAAACCTCCTTTTCGCTGGAAAATTAGACGATCTAAGCTATATATTTATATCACGCGTGGGTACTCCAGTTATTCGTCAATATTCCTCACGAGGAAAGGTGGAAGTGAATTTATCATAAGTGTGGTCTCAGGCTCTAATAACCCATTAGTGCTTAGGCTATGCAAAAACGTTAGTAGCCTAATTATTTTCATGGTCAGACAACTAAAACTAGAATTTTCATAGAAAGAACCTTATCTGACAGCTACATAAGCTACTAGACATAATTATTTAACGTGTCCGTCCACACATCAAGTAATGTGAACTGTTGGTTTAACTTTAGACGGATATTACCAATACCTATAAAATATCACGATTAATAAAATAAACTATCATCAACGTTCACCATAAAAATTATGTTTATATTTTCTAAAAGTTCTTCCACATGCATACCACTATAACGACTGAGCTTGGGCGTCAAACAATACAAATAATATAAACTATCTTTGTCCTGGATCAAACTAAGCTCCCAAAGAATTGCGGTCAATCACTCCGACCAGTGAGCCATGGCATCAAGTGGTCACTTGGTTACTGATATGCGTTTTTTTTTTAGCACTGTGACTTCCTTCGGGTTATACGTCTATGTATTAGTTACTTTAATATGTTAGGTATGAAGAAGTCTAAATTTAGAGGAGGTGTATTCACATTTGAGTGGAGAATGCGTGTAAAACCATTTAGGACAAACCACCTTCAGTACACCCGACAGGGATCGAATCACAATCTCCCCGTCATCGGTAGTCTAGTCTATTACGAGAGGGACGCCTATAGACCAGGCGGCGCCAACAAAACGGGATGCTAGATTATGTTTCCGTGTCCGCTGGCACGTTTTAACTTCCCAAATTATAGAACACTCCACACAAACAAGGAGTGATTAGTAGGGTAACGTGACATAATTTGTTATTCTGCTGTAACATCCTCGCTGAAGTTTCATCGGCAGGGTAAGCTTGTGTATTATTGTGAAGGAGGTAGGTAGGCTCTAGCACCGATCTACGAACATAAAAAGAGGAGTGGTCGAGGGAGGTATATTCCAGTAAGGGGAGAGGAATGGAATTGATTGGTAAGGGGTTGAACACGAGAAAGAATGAAAGAAAAAGAGAACAAGCAGATAACTAGAGAAAAATAAAAAAAAATGGGAACAAGAAATAAACTTGATAAAAATAAAAGAAAGGTTGAAAAAAACTAAAGAGTAATGAGAGTTTTTGAAAAGAGCTAAACTAGGGAAAGAGGGGGGGGGGAGGAAGGAGGGTAGAAAGTGTGTTTGATTCTAAGGCAACAAAGAAGGGGAGGGAAGCGAGTGGGTAGAGTCAGAATAATTGATAATTAAAGCCAGAGAGAAAGAGAGACAAAAAAGGTGATAAATTNAAAATCAAAGAGTTGAAAATAAATGGGGTTGAATGAAGGTAGCTGGTTTACGTTTAAAGGATGGATTACGCTTGTAAGAGGGAAAGAGCGAGACAACGTTATTTACGTTTATTACGTTGGCCTATTGGCTCCATTTAGTACGTTTCGTATCTACATAAAACAGAAGAGGTCTTCACATGAGATTCCCTTCGCTAATACATGTTTACGAGAACAGGAATTTGAGTTAAGGAAGGGTTTTGGAGTTCAAATGGAATCTCTGCTGCAAATCAAACGTATTCGACGCTATTGATTTCATTTTAGGTGAATACGTTCACATTGTATGTAAGGGTATTTTCACTAAAATAGACAAAGAGGGAATTATTCAAGACCATAAGTCTTTATAAGTTTTATTATGTGAGAGGTTCAAATATATGACTCTGGAGTTTATTCTCAACCGGTGATACTATGAAAGGGTAGATTGGAGTGGGAAGTAGGAATGGTAAAAAGGTTCCATCCTATTTAAAAGGTAATTATTGTATGATCAATATTAATTCATCCTCCTAGTCCTGTTACCTAAGCACACATTGTTCAGATCATTGATAGCCATAACTAATGCTAATAAAATACCCTTAAAACAACAAGAATAAAGGTACGCAACTACTTCAATAGTCTAGTGGCTTAAGGTGTCATTCTCGAAAATAGACTGGACTGCCTATGTTGGGAAAAATAGGGGCTTAAATCCCAGTCGGGTGTACTGAGGGTGGTTTTTCCTAAATGGTTTTCCACTATCCCTCTACACAAATGAGGATACACTTCCTCTAAATGCAACATTATCAATCCCTAACTCAGTAACGTGATTAATAGGCCTACATAATGCGTAAAACCCGAACGGACGTGAAAGAAAAAAAAATATTACAGAATCCAACCTGAAACCCTTAAATCAGTAGGCAGACGCGCTGGTGACTGAGCTACGTAATCGAACTTTATTGATGAAGAAATATCGCAGTATGGACAGTTGTAACATATCCTAGTCTCCTGGATTTGGCCAAGTTACAGTACTATCCTAGTCTCCTGGATTTGGCCAAGTTACAGTACTATTTCTGATTATACTCTCCAATACAGTTGTACCCATGGATCTTTAAAAGGTAGAGTATTCCAAATATAACTTTAGGTACTGTGCCCATGAAGGAATATAGAACAACTGAATACTGGAAAAGCAATTCATTTGGACCCTCACTCCTATATATAGATATAGCAAATGGCTTTGAATTTTGTATCAGTATAAGTTATTAATGTAAATTCTTTATGGCCGTAATGCACATTCTGATTTAATGAACAATTTAAATAATTTATTGACTTTCTCGATATTATTTATTTACAGCGTCTTAAGTGCCCATCTCACATCGTATTAACCAAAATATTAGATTTAAAATTACGTTCTTATAAGAAATCACGAAGTTAGGTTTAATTCAAAAATAATTTTGAGATAAAAATTATTGGATTTTATTGAATTTATTTAATGGTCTAAAATCCACTGTTTTCTAACGAAACCTTCAGCTGAAATTTAATGTTCGTATAGAGACATCTAGAAAAGTTACAAGCCCTATTTAAGTGTATTAATACGTCATGTTATGTGACCTACAACTGTCAGTTTTGGACGTAAAAATATGATTGTGTTGCTTAAAAGGTTATTCCTATGAAAATTGGAATGTACTTCAATTCTTACCCAGTTGTAAGGTTCTTAAGAGGTGGTCTTCAGAGTTAGTGTATTTTAATCACGTGCACCATGTATTTACATCAATTAAGTCTACCCGTAAATTTAATCTAGTGGCATAGAGATGAGCATGTTAGAGATTAGAAGACACCTACACATCATTTGGGTGGAGGATGAGAGGGAAACAGTTTTGGAAAAATCCACCTTATGATAATCGATAGGAATACTAGCCCCGAGCCGACCGTCATCAGACGTTAAAGATGTCTCGTGCTCACCAATGTTAGCTATATACTCATTCTCATCAGCTTTTTAAAATCATAGAAATTACTGGGTTATTAACATGCTCTCATTTTTACTCGAGTGCACTGAATAATATATATTTTTTGGAAGTGCCCGAATCTGAAATCAATTGTGGGTGGGTTTTTTTTTTAACGGTTTCTGGTTTTTAATGAATGCACTTTAATAAATTACACATTTTCACATATTCATGTTAGTGAGACACGAAAATCGATTTGTATGATTGTAACTAATTTACCACATGTTCTATCAAAGCTAATGTATTCAGACACGTGCGCAGTTGCGACATCAGCTGTTTTCTCCCTTAATTCCCCCAACCCTTCACCTTTTTTTCCCTTTAGGTGAATGGTATGGGTGTTTATGGGCTGAGGGAGAAGAGGAGGGGGGAGGAGAAAGGGTTGGAGGTTTCGGAAAAAAAAAGGGGACAAATGACGCCACTTACCACATTAGTGAAATATTCTCCGATACCAATTTTGTCCCCCCTTCACTGTGGAATTTCCCACACCCTCTCTTCTGGTAATTCCCTTTCTATGAGGACAAAAATCGTACACAAGGAAATATTCTTCTATCTCTTTTGTGTTATAAAAGATCCATAAGAACATTTACTGACGTGGGACGTATATTATAGTCCAATTTAATTAATACAAATTTTCAAACACCTTTGTCCAAACGGTTGCACGTTTGCTTACTGATTATCGGCTTCGAGTCCTAGACCGACTTAAAATGAGATCATTGGTAGATTTTAATCTTTGTCATTAACAATGATGAAATTACGTCCAAAATTGTGGTTGTTGTGCTTGTTATAGAATTCAGTTAGTTTGTAAGATTGTTGTCTTTATTTTGTTATTCAGTAAGATGGCTTGTAAAGGGCAAGTTAATTACTCGTAAAATGAAAATAATAATTGCAAAATATTACTTATAAACTATCTAGGCAACACATAATACACTATCTACAGTGTGACCTCGTTTATCAGCCTCTCGTTTATCCGGACTGAGATTTCTCATTAATTTATTTCGTAACAAGTTTTTCTGGGACGAATAATATTGTTTATTATTTAAAGAAAAATTTCTTTAAGATTAATTAAGATACTTTAGTCGCAATCCTATAGTTTCCGGATCATCCGGATTTTCGTTTATACAGATGACATCTGGTCCCAGTTAGGCTGAATAAACGAGGTTCCACTGTACTAACAAACAATATAAACTAACACCTGATATTATAAAAATATTTGTTTGTTGGGCTGAATTAGTACAAAAGCCTTCTATAAAGTTATCCTAACACATTCTAAGGCAAACAGCTTAACACTGAGCCATTAGTTTATCATTTAGTGTAAATATAGACAGACACAATCTCACAACACTAGAAATTTACGGCTCCACTGTTAATTCAACCCGGGACCCATAGTTCAGTTCTTATTAGACGGTGGAGTTTTTAAGTGATTTAACCTAGTTCTACATTAAATTAAATTCACCCACATCATTACAGATAGAGGATGACAACAATAACTGTATTTTTGACCTTAAAGATTTTGAAAGAACGTAAGTCCACCATTCAACTCTATCCTGAGACACTTCCACCTAATCCTTAACCCGACATCCAACTCCATTTACCTCATATAAAGCTTTTAAAGACGTCTCGGCCTTCAGAAGAGTCTTGTATCTCCAGGTCTCCCCCCTTCCCCCCTCAAAAAAAAAGTTTGCGTACACGACTGTCTTTCCCTATAAACCACACCCGAGGCTCCATAATATGTTTAGGGATGAATACAATATATTAAGTTCTTCATAAAGTAAATTTTACTTTCTTATATTTGGTATTTAAATACAAAATAATAGATGACCACAGCTTACAAACTTAATAACAAGCATGGTTTTAATATATTGGAACACAATAGTTAAAATAACATGTTATAATAAGAGAAAAAAATGGGCCATACGGTCACACATAAAAATGTCCTAATAGTTTAAAAAAATTTTGATTCAAAAAAACAACTAAAAATATGAACAAAAACCCGTAATGAATGTACACTACTAAATCAAACACACACCTTACAAATAAATGTAAAATATAACCAAAAACATTTAACAACTAAAGTGCATGATATAACATTGATTTACAAATATCTGCTTCAAAGGTAATAGCAACCCCATTCCAACGTAACCCTCTCCAGCTTAATTGCAGTGACTCACCAGGAATGTGTATTTTCCAACTATTCAAGCAAAGAGGATACAAAGTTCATGGCTCACATTATACTCTGATTCAGACAACTGTGTGATTAAAAATGTATCTTTGAGCATATATAAATTATCAATAGTATTAAAAAAACACTTATTCAACATGAATGAATACTTTAAAATGACGCAAACATGACACAAACCAAGAAAATATCATCTTAAATTCCAAAATTACAAAGAATTACTTGTAAAATATACAATTCTACAACAAGGGAAAGGTGACCTGGTGGTCCAAGAGTAAGGTGTCAGACTTCTGTATTGGAGGTCTGGGGTTCAGTCCTTGGTCCCAGACAAACTTATCTGATTGCCAAATCCTTCCTTCACCTCTGAAAAGACGTGTATTAATCATAAATTGTGAATCTGTAGAATGCCAGGCCTCCACTGTAGTTAGGATCCCACGTTAAACTGTAAGTCCTCCATTTCCTCTCACAATCACCCAACCATTACACATTAGCGTAAGTGCTTATAACCCGAACGGGTAGTAAGACGCGGTGCTAATAATAATAATAATAATAATAATAATAATAATAATAATAAGGGCAACCAGGGAATCACCCGCTTAACTACATGGGCTCACTATATACTGGATTGCCGAAGACGAGGAGATTGGAGTTCGATCCTGGTTGGGTGTACTTAGGGTGCTTTTATCCTAAATGGTATTTTACTCTCTCTCAACGCAAATACTGGTATACTTCCTCTAAATTCAACCTTTCTAATCTTTAACACTTTAGTGTAATTAGTGCATAGGTGTATAATCTGAACGGGTAGTAAGACGTGGTGCCTAAAAAAAAAGGTGATCATGGAAATAGTTTATGGACATCTGATGAGCAGTGTATGTGACGAGCAAATTAAATAAATAAATAAAATGACATGTCATCAAAATTCGGCCCCTGATATTCATGAAACGTAGCTAGGCTTCGAGCCCCGACCATCTCATCAACAGAGACCAAATGCAATTTATGTCTAAGGCATAATACTTGGGCTAAACTCTGGATAGTACTGTGAGGTGAGTGAGTCTGACGTGCAATCAAGAATAATGACAAAGTAGAATAGCAGGCATGCTACCAAAACTACCGAGTGCAGTAGCGGACGCCCTCCCCAATCATCTTCCAAATAATTAACTTTCTTTTGATTCTTACACACTGGTAGTCATGCGAGACATTCTTATACATCACAAATACTATTATGGTTCCCAAGATGGCGAGTAATTTTTGACGGTACGAAGGAAAATGTCAGCTTGCTGTGACCTTTTCTCTTATATTCGTCAACCTATCACGCACAGCTGAAGGATTGAAGTGGAGTAGAAATGAATCATCTTAAAACCTCACCATAGTAGTGGTTTTGTTTGGCTACAACCTATATGGGGGAATACATTCACGGAGGAAAATATTTGTGCTACAACACTTTAACATTACGTAATGTAAAAATATATATTATGATTTCATAAAAAAAATATTTAAGCTTAGTGGTAAGGTGCGATTTGCGATTTATTTGGTCGTTCAAACCCTTAGAAATCTCAAATTATTTATGGGATAGTATTTCTTTATTAATTATAATCTAAAGTCCACTAAGTGACTGACTAATCACCGTATTTCCCGAATCCTTTGACCTGGAATTTTGAAATTCGGCGGTGAGGCTCCTTTCAGGTCGTACGTAGAAATCAAATTATTATCATTATTATTATTTGAGAAATTCAAGCCCTAAGCGGTGAAACAGGGATTGCAACATTGGGATCGTAAAAAAATTGGATTCGAGATTTTGAATTTTCATGACACACTAAACATAAAAAGTGCTTATCGGAACGCCATATCGATTCTGTATGTGTGTTTGTGTGGAGTTGTTGGGTTGGGCTTTTAGTATTAGGGTTAAACTTACCTTCTTAGATAGATTATAAATCTTGTTCTGATATAGTTTTTGTGTTTAGAAAGTCAATATTATAACCCCTTTTTTGTTTTGTGAATAAACGTTTCACATTATTCTTGTTAATGCAAGTATAGTTTATTAAAATTACAGCTATTTTTATTCTAGGGGACTTAAACTACTTAGAGAAACTAGGCAATATTAGTTTAATATTTACAAACTAGATTAACCAAGGACCACTACAGGTAATACTACACACCAACCCTGGTACAGTCATTTGTTGATTGGGAGACCATTCAGGGGAAAAAACATCCTTAGTAACCCAGAACTGGTTTTGAAATCCAACCTCCCGTCACTGATAAACCAGACTAATTGATACCAATATTTAGCCCACGTGACCACAGATATTGATCTCATCAATTTAAACCTAGTCTAAAATTGTGTACTCAGGCGACCATAACTTGAAATAAACGATTCTATAGACGTGTAGTCCATTCGCCGTAGGAGTGGTGGTTGCTGACATCTAGAAGAGGTTATAAAAAACGGTAGAAACAAAATCATACTAAAAAATCAATCGTTTGTTCTGAAAATTTTTAGTATTACAAGTTATCATGAACCAAAATATAGTCTTGCAGATCAAATGATTTGGCGAATGTATACATGAGAGTAAATCAAGCTGCTTTTGATTGCTGTTCAGCTACGACCACTTTATGGCGGATTGACTCTACCAAAATCACAGTTGGAAGCAAATAAAACTTATTTTACTCAGGGCCAACAATGAAAACCAATAGGTATATTAAAATCTATTGGTATTAGATTAATAAAATGTGATGGATACCGATTATATGACTTGACGCAGACATTTATAAGATTAGTCTTAGTAGCTTTTACTACTGTAAAATACCAACCACCCTGCCTACCGTATTATTTACTCAAATCTGATTTCAAAGAAGCACTTTTTAACAGCTAGAAGTGTAAATGTGGGAGAGTAGGGCACGTGAGTTAAGGGCAATGTTTTTAGAATTTTAGTAGAAAGATCTTTTTAATCAAATATTAAAATACTGCTCCAGTGGAAACATTTAGTTTAATTTTCTTGACATGGTGATGTACATGATTGAATATATGTAATAAACATTGTGGCTGTAGACGAGAAACCTTTTGATTGAAATGGAAAAATGGTTATTAAATTCCGGAACAACTTTGAGAGATATTCAAGAATTGTTGAGTTCACCACTTGAAGAACATTAAAATTGTATGTTTCTCCTGGATATATTTGGACCAAAAATGTTTTGATATGAAAACTGCAAAACCTTTATCTTTTATCGCGTCTCCTATTCCCACACCTAAATGAATGTACTTTCATGTATAGATACGTCAAGTAATGGAACTCTTACTTTTGATAGTTAGAATCAATAGGTATTTTTGCTGTCAATGTAAATTAATTAATTATTAATAATTATTAATATATTATTTACGTTGACAGCAAAAATACCTGTTTGTGTGTTTAAAAAAACTTTCTTACCAAAATCTCATTAATGTACATGTAGCGAGCGAGACCACGCTTGAGCCAGCCCTGAACAGTCACCAGGCTTGGGCCACCCCTCATATCAAGAGGGTGGGGGACATTCCAACAGGCTGAGTGTAGGGCTAAACCAGAAAGGTGTGACAGAAGACAGTCGAGCAACGGGGATGAGAGTGTCTACACTGTAGTGCGTGTTTTCACATTGTAATGGGCGTGTGCGACGAACTCAAGACGTATATTTAATATACGTATTAATAAGTAATCATTCTTTCTAATGTTGTAGTCTAGAAATAAGAATAGTAAATAAGAACCGTAACAGTGGTGATAGCGGCGAGATAATACGTTATTATATTATACCATATTAAACTACAACATTCAACGGTCAAAGTGACGTGTCCGAGTGTATCACACATTTTGAGTTAGTGGCCACAGTGAACAAACAATTGGTCGGATGACGCAACGAAGTGCGCGTATCTTGCGGCAAGTTTGGCCGGTAAAGCGTTACAATCATATCTTGTTTTGGACCAAGAAGAACAAAAACAATATTCTAAAGTTAAAAATGGATTAAAACGAGCTCTGTCCCCGGGGCAAGGAGACGAACTTTTTAAAGTTATGTTTCGTAACAGACATCATGCATCCGCGAAACCACTCCCCTCGCTTGGGTTGGACTTACGACTTTCAGCTAAAGCTTTCCCAAATTTTTATGTGGCTGTGAGAGATGTTCTCGCCAAGGAATAATTTATAGAGGCGTTAAATGACGTGCAATTGTGTTTATTTGTGCGACAGGCTAGCCCTAAAACGCTTGACGAAGCTATGACTGTTGCTGTAGAAACAGAATCTACCCTCGAATTGGAACGTTCGAGGACGCTACCAACCCACACAATTGGCAATGATACGCCCACCAATCCTCCAGGCATGGTGGCGGATCTTACTCTGCAAGATATGGGCAAGCTGCTTCAGGAACAACAAAAGACGCTTCAGGCCATGATGACAGCGATGCAGCAATTATCAACAACCCTTTCTGCATCACGGAAGCGGGGTTACCGACGCCCATTACAATCGTCATCTGGTCGATCAACGAGATACTGGAGGTGTGGAGAAAACGGCCACTGACAGGCACAGTGCCCTCAGGGAAACGGCCAGTGGCCAGTGTGAACGAGTTCATGCTGGCCGGGACTTCACACGGGACCGCGAAACGCGTGATGGCCAAGGAGACTTCACACGGAACCACGAAACGCGCGACGAATGGGGAGGCTTCACAAGAGACCGGTAAACGCGTGCCACCCTAGGTGGATCTACCCACGATCACGGAACGCGTGTTGGCCGGGAAGTATTCACACGGGGATGGTAGCTGTGAGTTAAGTTCACACGTGATTGAGGGGTGCGAGATTGGTTCTGCGTCCCCACATGTCAGCGTAGGCCACGAGTCTATCAACAGGTACCCTGTCACATTTGGGGTATGGAGGATAGATTCAGACGGGGCAGTATACATGAACGGACATGAAGAAGGTTGTGTTGTTCGTATTTTAATTGACACCAGTGCCACCGTGTCCTTAATACGCAGAAACGTGCGAGAACGTGTTAAAGGATGGTCTAAATGTCAGTAGCAACCGTATTAGCCTGTATGGTGAACGTGAGTGGAGATCCAATAAATCCGGAGGGAGATGCCGAAATGACTGTGAAGATTTGTGTTACTCAAGTGCTATACAGATTACTAGTCGTGTGTAATATTACCCAACAGTACATTCTTGGAGTTGATTTTATCATAAAAAATCAAGTGGATGTTTTACTCTCTAGCACAGAGCTAAGGCTAGGTGACTCAGTGGTAGGGTTGATAAGAGTTCCAAAAAAGAATAATGTGAATGGAACTAGCGTGTGGAACGTAGCTGTGGACAAAATAATAATAGTACCATCATATAGTGAGGTGTTTACTCATGGATCGGTTAACGCAGCTCACAATAAAATTACTGGATTGTTAGATCCTTCGGCCAACCTAAGGGAGAAGCGCGGAGTTATGGCTGCCCATGTATTGGCAAGTATACAGAACAAGGAATTACCAATTATACTTATTAGCCCAGATCCCTCGCCAGTTACATTGCAGGCAGGTACGACGATAAACAAGTTCTTTGAAGTACCTCAAGAGATACAAGTTGCAACAATTGGAAAAATAAACACGAGTGACGAATGAGTAGAACATCTTTTTTACTTGACAAAATGCAAATTGGACCAGGAAGAGAGACAAATACTTTGCAGATTGCTAAACGAGTTTAGTGATATCTGCTCCAAGGTATCAAATGGCCTGGGGAGAACTAATCGTAATTATCATCACATTGAAACAGGTAGTGCTATTCCTGTCAGGCAGCCACCAAGACGTCTCCCAATACACTGGCGGGGAGAAGCGAGCTGGGTAGCGGAGGACATGATCTCGGATGATATTATACAACCGTCATCTCCATGGAGTTATCCCATTGTCCTTGTGCAAAAAAGAATGGATCAACAAGATTTTGCGTGGATTACAGGAAGCTAAGCGCAGTAACACAAAAGGATGCTTACCCTCTTTCACGGATCGACGATCACCTGGAATAACTAGGAGGTGCAACATCGTTCAGTACCCTAGATATTGCATCAGGGTACTGGCAATGTGAAGTGGTCCCCGAGGATCGCCCAAAGACCACATTTTCAACACGGGAAGGGGGGGGGGAGGCTATATGAATTCAAAGTCCTACTCTACGGTGTATGCAATAGACTTAGCACTTTCCAACGTCTAATAGACTTAATATTAGTTGGGTTGCAGTGGAAGTCCACACTGGTTTATCTAGATGACGTAATAGTTTATGGGAAAACATTCAATGAACATTTACTTTGACTTCAAGAAGTATTCTCACGTTTGCAAGAAGCAGGGCTAAAACTAAAGCCTTCAAAGTGTTAGCTCATGCAGCTTAAAGTTAATTTCTTGAGTCATACCATCTCAGGACGGGGAATTTCAACAGACCCACAGAAGGTGAGTGCTGTTGAGGAGTGGTTGGCACCAAAATACATAAAGGAACTTCGGGCATTTTTAGGAACGGCTTCATATTACCACAGGTTCATTAAAAGTTTGGCGTGGATGCTCCTCTTTACAAGCTTACACAAAAAGGTGAATGGTTTACCTGGGATCAAACCTGTAAAACAGCTTTCAAAGATCTAAAGAAACGCCTTACTTCCAGTCCTGTTCTGGCATTTCCTTCACCTGAAGATAACTTTATTCTAAGATACAGATGGAAACAATACAGGTATAGGTGCTGTATTGAGCATTAAATGTGATGGCGAAGAGAAGGTAGTAGCCTTTATGAGTTACACATTGACAAACACAGAGCGGTATTATTGTATGACAAGAAAGGAAATGTTGGCTATAGTTGTTTTCACCAAACATTTTCGGCACTATTTATACGGCAAGCCATTTATTGTCAGAACAGACCATAGCTCCTTACGCTGTCTTCAATCTTTCAAAGAGCCAGAAGGGCAGGCTAAGTGCTGGCTGGAACAACTTGCTGAGCTGGAGTTCACAGTGCAACACCGAAGTGACAAGTCCCATAGGACTGCTGATGGGCTATCTCGGCGACCATTCCAACACGGTGGAAGAGACATTGTGAAGGAAAATGCATTTGAAGCGCCTAACAATTTGAAGGGAAGTTTAAGTAAAGTACTGGATGTGAGTTTTCTTTCGATCGACAGCTTCAGATGGTCACTAGAACTACAGAACTACAGAAGAAACAGGAAGAAGATCCTGTAGGTAAACATGCAGTGAAGTGGTGCAAAGTGGGAGACAGGAGGGGGAAGATATTAGGAACAACAGACTTCAGGTACTTCTACCACGAGACCTACAAAATGAAGTCATGGAGGCACTCTATAGTTAACCAACAGGAGGTCATCTGGTATTTAAGAAAACGTTAGAGAAAGTTCGGGAGAGGTTCTATTGCCCTGGGCATCTGGAAGGTGTGAAGGTGTGGTGCAAGGCCTGCCATGATTGTGCACGTAGGAAATCCCCAAATATGGCTGCAAGAGCACCACTCATCAATCGTCGACCAGGATACCCATTACATTGGATCTCCGTAGACAACTTGGGACCACTACCTGAGACTGCCCAAAACAATAATTACATCCTGGTTGTAGCGGATCATTTCACGAAGTGGACAGAAGCATATGCCATGCTTAACCAGGAAACTGTGACAGTGTCAAAGATAATAATTGAGGAATTCGTGTATCAGTTTGGAGCTCCTGATGAAATCCACAGTGACCAAGGGCGTCAATTCGAAGCTAGATATTCCAAGAAATGTGCTTGTTTCTGGGAATCAGGAAAATAAGGACTACACCATACCATCCTCAATCAGATGGATTAGTCAAAAGGTTTAACCGCACACTTCTAGCCATGTTGATCCAGTGGATTAATGAGCAACACAATGACTGGGACAACTTCCTCCCCCAAGTCATGTTAGCCTACAGGTCTAGTCAGCATGAATCAACAGGTTACACACCTTTTTATCTCATGTTCGGGCGAGATGTACGACTACCAGTCGATGTTGCATTCTGTCGCCCAGAAAAAGTGTTTTTGAATGAAACTTTATTTGTGCAAGCCATGCGAAGCCGTTTTGAGTTGGCGCACGAAAAAGTCTGATAAAAACTGGGAAACTGCCAACACGTACAGACGACGCTTTACGATCGATGATGTTCAGGTTCTGCTTATGAGTAAGGGCCGTGAGTGTGGCTACTTAGCAGTGCCGTTAAACGTGGGTGCACACCGAAACTACACCGCCCATGGGAAGGGACTTACGTGATAATAAAACGAGTTTCCGATGTCACGTATCGTATCAAGAAAAGCGCTTAGTTCACCATATTACAGGCTCTAGACACTGAAGGTGAGAACAGAGAAGCTTCTCAGATTGTAGGAGAACCTGAAAAACGGGGGGAGAAAAGGGTACTGGCAAATTAGCTGTCACGTGAGGGGCAAAACACCCACCTTATCTAACAAGAGCACCTCCAGGTAAAACTGGTACCAGCAGGACCGAAAGAGCAGCTTCAACAAACACGAATGTGTGAGCAGAGGACGGAGTCCGAACGGCGCCACCCAAAACAAGATTTTGCGTGTACCATAGTGATATCAAGCCGGGTATAATTTTGTGTGCCCTGGGTCGTGCCCAATTTACGAGGGGGGTAGTGTAGCGAGCGAGACAATGCTCGATCCAGCCCTGAACAGTCACCATGTTTGGGCCACCCCTCATATCAAGGGAGTGGGGGAAATTCCAACGGGCCGAGTGTAGGGCTAAACCAGACAGGTATGACAAGAGAGATAGTCGAGCAACGTGGCTGAGTGTGTCAACACTAGAGTACGTGTTTTTACATTGTAATGGACGTGTGCAATGAACTCAAGACGTGCATTTAATATACGTATTAATAAGAAATCATTCTTTGTAATGTTGTAGTTTAGAAATAAGAGTAGTAAATAGGAACCGTAACGTACATATATTCTCTATTTGAAGCCGAGCGAGCAGCTTACCTTAAGGAACTTAACCTAGATTCATAACAATACCTAGCCTTTTACGAGCTTCATGCACCAGGTTACTTCCCTTCTTCCGAATAAGTCATGCATAGCATACGAACATTGACTTTCCTGGCGCAGAGATCTTTTGTGTCCTAGACTCATGAACACGGTGCTAACTTTTTCGGTACAACAACCGTTTATCTCAAGGTCACACTCACACGAGGCCACGATCTAAAATACGTTGTTGGAATTCAGATGGTTAAAATTAATATTTGTTTTTCCTGTTCGGGCAATACGTATGCATATTAATAACGCTAGTGTTATAGGGATGAGGCAGGTAGAATTTATAAAAGTTGTACCTGATTATGCGTGGAAGGAAAGTGAGAAAGCACTAAGGGGGGGGGGACCTTCAGTACACCTGATTGGGTCTCATACTTCAATCCCGTGGTCTTTGACAATCCTGCCAATGGATAGTGTGCTACACTAGGACAAAACCAGAGGTCAGCAACAATTTTTATATCATAATCCCTTTTTTTTTTTAAATATTGTTGTCCATTTCAGAAAATATACTGAGAAAAATGGTTCAACTTTATGTTTCTCATAAAGTAATTAGTTGTTAGTCTCCAATTATGTACATACAGTTGGCGGGCTGGATCCGGCTAGAAGGTCTTAGGTTGCCAAACGATGGCGTAAACTATGATATAACCAAGGACTATCTAGTATTTAATATTACGAACCTACCTCGCAAAGCCTTAAATTTGAATATCCATGGAGCTATTTATTTTTATTGTACTGCGCATCACCCATCGAGACTATCCGCACATTTACACTACCTAGTGAAAAAGGTATAATTTGGAGAAAATGTAATTGAATTCGTGGAGAGGAAGAGATAGGGAAAGTTCATAAAAAAAATACTCACCTAAGTACACCAAGCCACGATTATAACCCAAATCAACAAACAAGACGATACTGATGCCTTTGTTCGCGACATATCTATGGTGCGATTCTTGGCCAGTTAACAACAGTCGTTGCCTCTACGGGCTACTCTGTCCTTGCTGAATGAGTATAAGACCAATGTACCACCACGCCAGGTGAAATAGTTGCTAAATGGGACCACCCAAGATTTCCCAAGAGTAAAACTCGGTGAGCCAGCCCCAGCCATTTCCACAGCACAATTTCCAATAATCCGAATACTTCACCCTCTTGACAAACCTCATCAGAATTCGTACTTTAATTTGTTTCTTTTCTTTCGTTTTAGCTGTGTTGACGAACTTTTGTTGCAATAAAGTACTCAAGAAAGATATGATAGTATTCACATGTAATTGGGCCTGATCCACTATTTAATATAAAATTTGGTTTAGTACCAAGAATATATATTAAGTACAATTATAAGCATGAAGATAGGTATGAGTTTGTTCATTAATGATGGGCCAATCACTTATTAGATATTTTAAAGCTTTTATTTATTGGTTTTTGGAAAGTTACTGCATCTTTTGAATTCACAGTATATATCTCTAAATATATCTATGTAGAGAATTTATAGTCAATAGACAGAAAAATTAGTTTATGGAATAAAACTATCTAATCTTTTTTTAATTACCTAAAATATTATAGAGTTATACTCGTAGTTGTATGAACATCAATATTTTAAATTATCAATGATTATTTTACCATTTTAATTTTGATATAATTCGAAATCCTTTTTTTTATGTATAAATGGTAGAAAATGTTAAATTTTCAATAATTACATAAAAATAAATTAAATAATTCCAGCCTATTTGCGTACTATTCCCCAATTTTTAACTATCATCAAAGCTCCTATCTAAATCTAACAGTTATGGAACAAGAACTTATAAAAATATTCGTTCATAAATGCCCAATAGATCGTTAAAATACACACAAGTTGTTTTATAAAATACAGCTGCATTATTAAACACAACAAAGCGACTAGCCTTCTGCAGTAATTTTGGAAACAAAACAACGTGCAGACGTTTTAATGGACATCGTTCACTTTACATTGGAAGTCTCTCCTTTGTTAAAATTCCCCAAGCAAACAGCTTGACTGTATTGTCAGATGTTTTTAAAAGCGCAATAATTCGAAATGTTTGAGGGGAGAATGACGGAGTGGTTTTTTTTTAATATAACAGAATGAGATGTTTTTTTATTATGTGGAGTCCTGGTTTTGCTCCGCATGGCAGGTAAGCTGAATTCAAGGGGTATTGTTCGGAAGGAGTATGGAAGTCTGTCGTTTTAAAATATTGGAACAACAACATTTAAACTTTACATTTCCTAGGATGGGTTTCTATTCAAGCAAAACTTATTGCTAGTAGTGAATAGTGAATCAATTTGGTGGCCACATAGTATAAGGCACTACTCTCACAGTAGACTAGACCACCAATGACGGGGAGGTTGAGGTTCGAATCTAGGTCAGGTGTACTGATGGTGATTTTTCCAAAATAGTTTTCTACTCTCCTTCAACGCAAATGCAGGTACACTTTCTATAAATAAACCTTTCTTATTCCCAAAGCCATTAGCGTAATTAGTAGATAAGCTTATAGCCCAGACCGTTAGTAAGACGCAGTACTAAAACAAAATCATAAATAGAGGAAATGTAGCCATATTTGCGAGAATGGAGAGAGGGAAACAGTTTATTAAAATAGCCCGTGAGTATTTTCTGCTCGGATTATAGCCCCAATCACCCGTCATTGTCAATGGAGGCTAACGCGAGAGTGACACATTGGCCTATGCAACCACCGAGCAAAAAAATAAAACCAAGGGGATATATTTATTACAGTTTTACAAAAGTTCTGATATTTATTGGAATTAAGAATTCATGCATAGTGCTTGCTGTGGGGAAAAAAACGAATGCTAGGCGCTTACAGATTCCGCCTTCCCTTTCATTGGGCACATCGAGTCCTTGAATAATTAATATGATGTTAATGGCTACGAAGTGACATTCAAGGAATTGATAAAGGGGAAAATATGAAACAGGCAATACAACCTGAATTGAGGTGAAGTTTTTAGTCTATTAAGGTGATATGGAATGGAAAGAAAAGTGTTTTTTCAGCAAAAAAAAACCTTGTTGACCTATATAAATTGTATACGTTCATAAAAATTGTCTTCACATAATAATCTAAACCTAAATTATTATTATTATTATTATTAGCACCGCGTCTTACTACCCGTTCGGGTTATACGCACTTACGCTAATGTGTAATGGTAGGGAGATTGTGAGATAAAATGAAGGACCTACAGTTTAACGTGGAATCCGAACCACGGTGAAGGCCTGGCATTCCCCACATTCACAAGATGTCTTGTCAGAGGTGAAGGAAGGGTTTGGTAGTCAGATAAATCTTTGCCGGGACTGAGGATTGAACCCCGGCCGCCAGCATAGAAGTCTGACACCTTACCCCTAGACCGCCAGGTCACCGACATCTAAACCTAAACATTCTTGAATATTTGTCATGGGAATCGAGGAAATCGGCAATCAACTTTTATCTTATTTGAAAAAGTTTCGTTCAAAGGCCAACATGATTAAACAAAATTCAAAAACTCTTGGGATTAGTGTGTATACAAACTCCATCGCATTAGCCCTCAATCGAGCCATACCAACCAAGCAGCTGCCGTCCGTTTAAGAAGACAGTGTCAACTTTTGCGGATAGAGGATATCTTGTGATCTGAACACTGAAACCTTCGGCCGTTAATCTCAGTTTTATAGACCAGAGCCACTACATTTTCATTCAAGTAGCTCTTCATTCATCCTCAAGAGACTTAATAATTTACCCAATTTTAGACCACTGCTTCACATAAAATCTGGAAGCACCAGGGATTGAACTCGGTAACTCAAAATCTGTAGCCAGGATCTCTGACCACTAGACTACAGAGGCGAACTTAGTATGTATACAAAATTTAATCAAACATATCCAAAGAAAAAAATATTTTATTTGCTTGATAAAAATATATTTTTTTAATGAAAACAGTAAAAATACTGACCTTAACTCTTGTCGGCTTCCGCCCTCACCTTAATGACAAACTTTAGTATCCAAGAAAATATATGCATTCATGATATCACACAAAGGTTTTAAAAAAAAGTTTGTTTGGTGAATAGGAACAGACTGTACTGTAATTACTACGGCTCATGACCATACCATTCCAAGAATTAATTGTTCCGGTCAGTTGAAGTTTAATCCCCCCCTTGCGAATGACAATGCAGACATCTGTTCCCCTCCTCTTCCCCCCAAGTTTTAGAGAATATGGGTCTGGAACATATGAGTGGAAAGGAAAGGGTTGAAGGGTTGGGGGAACAAGTAAGCTAGAACGGGAAGGGTGAGGGGAGGATTCATTGTCAGCTGCTAACAAACTCTCAATATTATCGTTACATCTGATGCAACTAGCATTGGTTTTTACGTTTTGTAAAATAATATGCTCCATATACATTTCATTTACCCTGGGTGGTAGTAAACCAACTTTTCTTGCATCTACCACGGTGCAGTTTACATAATTGGGCCAGAGTGGAACCTTCCGAGCTAAGATTATAATATTTCACTTTAAACTAAGTGTGCGTTGATTTTCCGATTTACCTCCCCCACCTGAACACTGATGCACCCATCACCGCAACAGACTTAAGACTTAGTGGACATTATCTGGATCCCAAATGTTATCTAAAATGATATTTTATTTTTACGGATTCGTTCCAGTTTTAAGATACTATAATTTCTGGAATTAAATCTGGGTGTTTAGTAAGATTGTTATGTTATAGGTTATGATAGTGTGTTTATTTTTCTTCTGTTTTGACTCAAGCTTTTAGATAACATTTTATGTTGTAGGAAGTGAGAGAATAATGTCAATTAAAATACTTGTTTCTTTAAATTAAAAAAATTGTTAATAATAAAAAATGTTTTGGCAAAATATGTAAAGTATTGTTTACTAGACTCGTTTAGTTTAATTTTTTACACATAATAGTCTAAATAGTTTTTGAATATATACCTTGGACATCACGGAATTGGAACATGACTCCTTTTATATATCAGAAATGTTTCTATTGAAATGCCACCATGTTCATGACAGGTATTCAAGAAGTGTTAAGATTACTACTATATGTAAAAAATTAAACTAAATATATCTACTGAATATATATTTATCTATTTTCAAATAAAAGGTTTTTGCTATAAAATCTTAAAAAATGTATTTACCACTGCGTTTTCTTCCAATACCTCCCGTTCCCCCCACCACTATCTTGATTACCGTAAAAGCTATATATATACCCATTTTTCCATTAATCCTATCTTAACTACCTCAAATTAAATTAAAATCACCCATAAATATGCAAAGAAAGATTTTTCGGATACAGGAATAGCTCATTTATAGTCGAATCACCACGAAAAATATTTTATAATACATAAAAATAAATATATAGTTAAACACATGGACGAAGTGTCACTATTTAATTTAAATCTGTCAAATTTGACACCATTTTCAAAATTGGTTGATGAAAAACATTTAGTTTGGCGTATTAAAAATAAGCTTCGTAAATATGTACGCTACTAAGTGCGGCTATGGTGATCTATCTATAACTTATGGAATATCTATTAAGAGTTAGAAATTTTCTTCACTTCCTTAGCATAAAGGTATTAATCAAAAAAGTATCCAAGAGACATTAGCATCGTCAAGAAAGTAATGACTCTTAAAAGCTTCTAATAACAAATCTCAAAGGGTTTCGGATGGAATCCTGATTAGGTATTCAAGATGACTGAAGTAGAATATAAGTGCCCATCTCAAACTCCAAATTGTAGATCCCAACATAAATTCAAAACCTTTGGATTTTGAAAATTCTACTGAAGGTTCAATTTATACCTCTAGGCCAACCTAGTACAAATAGCTTATCACATATTTGCTTAAAGAGTTTTCAATAAATGAGACAGACAGGCCAACCTAAAATACAAACACACACGTGCTTCCAAACAAATGTAAAAAAAACATTCTAAAATATAGCAACATTATATAACCTAGAGCCAAAAACAAATTAAAAATAAATCGAGTTGGAGAATACACAACTAATGTATACAGAAAAAATAATGAAATTGTGTGGGAAAACAATGGGCATGAACTCTTCAGTCATTTTACCCAGAGGATAGAAAGAACTGATAAAATACAAACAATCGGCAGGCTTGGGGGAAGGGGGTTTAGGGGGTTGCGGAGATTCGTGAAAAAAAAATCGCATCATATGTTCAAACAAAACTTTGAGCAAATATATACACTTCCTCGTATTGACTCTTGGATGATACATCCATCCCGTCATCAACAGGAGAGTTAGGGGTGGGAGGGGGGATGGATCCGGAGGAAAATGTGGAAAGAGTGGGGGGTGAAAAGGGGGGTGGGGTCCATTTTGTTTACTTTACTTCACGAGTACAATCAATTGCAGGAAAAATACCAAAAACGTCGCACTCTCTTGTAATCAGTTGAAAATACCTTTAATTTCTCCAAAGGTTGGGCAAACATTCAATATTTACTTTCAAAGTTGATGTTGGAAGACATGAAATGCGCATTCCATTGGCCAACAGTGCACAATGAGAGTCACGTCAATCATTCACACATCTCATTTAGGATGAGAGGTAGAAAGCTAACCTTGTTTGGTTTCCCCGCGGTGTAGCTTATCCGGCAGGACCAAAGTGTAATCACTGAAAGTAAACGTCCGTTTACTCTGAAATGTAACAACCACACCTGCCTATAGCCTGATTTTGGTTGGAAGAACAATAGAGAACATTCTAACATATTTCTTTGCGGCCAACATTGATAACATCTTAATACTTTATTTAAATTGTCTTATAGGTATTGATAATAGCTATCAAAAGGAACACATCCAGATCACATGATATGATGTATGAATATATTAAAAATATTCTATAACTTTAGTAACTAACTAATACTGTTCTTTCAAACAAAATCATACGATAGTGAAGATTTTGTGATACCTACATGTTTTATTTCTCATTCATACCTAAACTAGAAAAAAATAATTCTTAAAATGACCTAGACGAGTACTTATATGCTATGTACATACAAAACATAAATGGCACCGATTAACCGTACGTACTTTATAATATAGCTCGTCTGAGATAATTAGTGATTTTTTTAATCAAAAATCTTTCTTCAGTAATAACACTTAAATAAGTTTTCCTCATAAAAATCTAATATAGTTTATTTTGTTGATGTTCATATTAAACACTAATCTTCGTATATACATTTTAAACAAAACTTTTTGAGGGATTACAAATTAATGGTGCACATAATCGTACAAACTTACTCATGTAGTGTATTAACAGTTTAAGAAAAAACTTCAAAAATAAGTTATTTATAAACTACCCTCAAATGATTTATATTAATGTGTAATCAATATATAGATTCTTGCTTATCATGAAAAACTTCCCAGATAATCATTTTTAACTCAATTTTAAATGCCATTTTTGAGATATTTCAAGTTTTCCAGATTGTGTCATAATTTAACCATAATTTATTTTAGAAAAACAAAAAAAAATTACTAACATGTAAAATAGTCTTAAAATACTCATATTACTAAAAAAAATCCCTAGAGCCCTTTAAAACATATTATTTTTTAATCAAAAGTTGGTCATAGGTTAATTATTAAATGCATTTTTTTAAAGAAAAACAAATATATATATAATTATCTGTAGTGTAAAAAACTTGACAGATTAAGCCAAATAACTGGAGCCATTTCTTAAAATACTCAAACTAAAAAAATAGTACGTCTTCAGTTAACTAATCCTAAATGAATTCTCCCCCGAAAAATTTAAGTACACAGTTTTGTTTGCTATGACAAGATACACATTTTAAACAAAATTCTAGGAACGATTTTTAAAATATTCTGGATTTTTAGTAATCACTCATCAGTAAACTACCCTTAAAAAAAATGTTACCCAAAATACAAGTAGGATTGATATTTGTAAGGTAAAATACTCAATAGATGTACATTTTAAACAAAGTAGTTAGACCTATTTTTTTAAGAATTTGGAACTAAAAATATCCCTCCCTTTTAAATTACCCTTAATTAGAGGGCTAAGGTCAAAATCAAAACCCATTCCCGAGGTATTGCCATATAACATCTAAATATCAAGTTTAAACAAAATCCCTCAAACTGTTTCAGTTTTGTAGCCAGGGCTAGACATGCAGACAGACATGGAGACATAAAGAATTATAAAATCCACTTTTTTGTGTTCGGGCACACATAAAACCTTAATATTCATAATAAATCAAGGTAAAAATTTTTCACGGTTACAATACTTTCTCTTGATATGAGAAAGTAAAACTTGATTGAATTAAAATAAAAGACAGAAACATTTACTAAACTAACATAAACTTGTTTTTTTAGATGTAAATTCACACATATTATATAAATACTTATAGAGATGTCCGTTTTAAAAATATTGTAAATACCACTATGGAAAAATCTTAAGTTTAAAAAAAAAAGTCAGTAACAATTAAATTATTTACCTCCCCAAAAAGAAGTATAGATAATTTATTCCCCCAAAAAGAAGTATAAAATGTAATTTATTACTTAAATGGTAAATTCTGTGCTTTGGCTCAGGTGTACTTAAATTTAAGCGTGACAAATCACCCACCATCCCTACCGGGCTATGGAATATAATATGAAAATAATATAATGGTATATACATCTAATCAAAATGGTGGCCTTCACAGTGGCTTACCTAGTTTTGATTGATATATATTATATAATCAACCGCCTCGCTGGTAGAACCAGAGGTCCTGGGTTAGAGCTCTGGCACTTCATAAATTTAACAGTAAAGAGTAGGGTTTGGAACGGGTTCAAATTTAGCCTCGTGAGAATAAATAAGGAACTACTTGAATAAAGAAGTAGCAGCTAGGGTTTGGAAAACTGAAATAAATGGGCCGGCCGGCACATCGTGCTAACCACATGACACCCCTCTATCAGCAAATGTACGTACAACCATAGGTATAGCTCGTTTGCGTCACCACACCATAGGTTATATAGTAGTTGTATACTATTATAATTATATCTTTAATTATAATATATATACGAATTATAGTGATATTTTTAAAGTTTCACGATAAAAAATAAATTACTCGTTTCGGTGGCTTAATGGTCTAAGAAGTCACTATCATAATATACTAGAGTGCTGATAACGTATAGGTCAGGGTTCGAATCCTGGTTGAATGTACTGAGGGTTGCTTTTCCTAAATATGTTTCCACTCTCCCTCCACGCAAATTAAGGTACAATTCTTTTAAATTCAACCTTCAGCATCACTAACATAATATTAAAGTAATTAGCACAAATGAGTACAAACCTAACGGTAGTAAATACACAGTGCTAAGAGAGAAAAGAAAAAAAATTAGAAACTAATATAAAAATTAAAATTAAGCCCAAACTTGAAATATACAGTTTGTGAAAATAAAGTAGTTTTGATTGGAAAGGGCGTGGGGAGAGGGTGTTTAGTGGATCGAATCAGGGATACAGTGGATGAAAATGGACGGTTCGTTAAATGTGAAACTAACACAACCTTCAATCTGACCCCCTTTCCAGTCCCTCCCCCCTCAAACCCAATGGACGTTTGTCCCCACAGATAGACCTATCCCCTTTCCAAAATACATGTAATTAGGCAAACAAACCACATCAATAAACTGGTAAATAAATACTGACATCAGCACGGAGGGTAACTAAGGGAGGGTGTAAAGATAGGGTTGAAAAAATCAATGGTGAAAAAAATCTAACAGAATGCTACAATTTGATATGACGTATAATAACAACTTCTATGTCGCTTATTCTTTTCACAGTACAAAGCTATTTTTTGTATAGTACATTAAATGTACTTAATCACATAAATAAAATATATAATTTAATAATTTGTTTAAATTTTAAACTCTTAAAAAATTGTAATAAATAAATACAATATAATATTAGTCCACAGCTTACAAAATATCTTGATACAAAGATAAAACATTTAATAATGTGGTCATAAGGGTTCTTGGCTATAATAACATGTTATCACATTATTATTATTATTATTATTATTATGTGTTCTGTCATAAGACAAGTCCATCCCTGTTGTCAGTGATTTTGGCCATCAATGCACACTGTCCTCTGCCCCCTCCTTTAACTTCCAGAATTTGTTTTATTTCCTTCAAGTCATCCAATATTTGAATTCACCTTCTTTTAAGCTCCTTTCCTTCTCAACCTATGACGTCGTGCAGAGGACATTTCCTCTTAAGGACGTGTCCAATACAATTTGCTTTGTACCGAAAAATCACATCCAATATAGTTCTTTTCTCACCCACTCTTCTTGGTACTTCTTCATTTATCACCCTGTCTGTCCATACGAGTTTCTCGATTCTTCTCCGCCACCACATTTCAAAGATATTCAATTATTTGGTTTCGTATACAAATTTAAAAATAGTTTACAGGCAATATGATTATTTACGCGCATTGGTCGGATTGAACCAGGGTTCACTAAATCTTGTAATCAGTGTGCGTACAGATTTTTTTTAAATTACCAACGGATTAACACTCATCGGTGGGCACCTGGACTAAACCACCAACTGGTCTAGTCTTGTTTTCCGGAGACAAGATGTAAGGGCTGAAAACCCGGCCGTATTTACTGAGGGTGTATTTTCTTAAACGCTTTAACATTATCATTCCACAAAAATGCTGGTATATTTACAATTAACTAAATTTTCTCATCACTTAGTCATTAGTGTAGTGAAGTGAGTCGATCCCGGCCTGTAAGTAGGATGAGTATAGTAGTTCTCCCATTCATAAAGAATACGACTCATTGTTTGAAGTTAATATGTAATATATATATTCAAAATATACCTATATATTTAAAAGCAAATTATTACTACCCATTTTGGTGTTCGAATAGTCTAAAGCGTCAATATCGCAATAGACTGGGCTGCCGAAAACGGGGAGGTCAGGGTTAGAATTATTTTCGTATGTACTAAGGTGTCTAAGGTGGTTTTCCACCCTCCTTCCATGAAAATGGGGACATGAATCCTTTAAATTATACTTTTATCATCTGTAACAAAATCATTTACATGTATTTAACCCTAAGAGGTGTGATAAATAAAATTTTGTTAATAAATTGAATCACATTAATTAATCTAATAGCTAACAGTTTACTAAATATATCACTGGAGTGGTTTCGACAAGATTCTTCCAAATTTGTATTAATCTACATAAAAATATTTTAATGACAAAACACCAGAAACTCTATATTCCTATTGTATATTTCAGCCTTTCACGCTAGTATTAGTAATTTCAAACGGGTTTGTTTGCGCTCCCTCCTTGTAGTTAAATAATGTCATATTAGCTATCATTAATTAAACTAGAGTTGGTTTAGTGATAAGCACAATCGCATATTCGACTCATTTTTGAACAAAAAAATACCACATTGTCGTCTCCACGCTATCGTATTTTGTACAGTGTAGAGTTTCAATCGACAATATTATTTTTATTTTGGGAGGACAATATATTATAACACCAAATATTCAATTAAAAAGTAGCACATTGATTTCTGTGGTGTGATTTTTAGATAATTGTGTGTCCTTTATAACAATAATTATTTTATTTTATACTCTCAATATAATATTTAAACTCACTGTTTACAAAATGTAAAAACATTTGTTAGTTTATTTAGTATTATAACCAAACAGTTGATATTTCTATATAAGTTAAAGTTATTAAACTCTCTCCTATCTTTTTAATGCAATCCTTTAGCAGAAGAATGTAATAAACAGTTTTAATATTGCTTCAATAAAATATTATGTGAAAAATAGTTTTGGAAAAAATTATTTAAATTATCTTGTTTTTGTTATTAAATCTTGTTTTTTTTTCTATGAACTGTTTGACGTTTAATATAGAGTCTAATTTTCATCGTAAACACTTCATATAACTGTTTGAAGAGTTATTAAATCTCTTTTCACGTATTCATACGTCAAGTCACGTGATCTGCAGCTGTAACCTTTAATATATATTACAAATATCTCTAAAATAATTCTATTATTTTGAAACTTTTATTATTGTTGACTACAGTAAATAAATGTTATGGCGTAGAAAGAGAATTTCTCGCTCCTTTGTCTAAAAATGACGAATTTACTCATTTATATGTGAAACAAAACTAATATACATTTTTGAAGAAACACTCCACGAAAGAGCATCAATGAAATAATATACACAGTTACAGAAAAAAATAGATAAAATATAACATCTTTATAAAAAAAATAGAACATAATCTATTTCTAAACCTAAATTTTGGAAAAAATAATTCCTATATCTCAGAAACTATTGGTTTTATAAATTTATATTTAAATTTTATTTTATTTAAAAATTATTATAACTTTGAAATGATAAGGAGTTTTGTATCTAAAATAGTTGAAGAAAAATGATCAATTATGAAATTTCCACTTATATAAAGTAGTAATGTATATCCAAAGTAATTTTCATTGAAATTAATAGTTTCCATATTGATTGTAATGCTAAACAGTGCTTATATACAAAATTTAATAAAAATCGTTTCAGACAAATTTTTATATTTTTTTCTCTTTTGAGTAAACTAATCTTATTTAAATGTTGGATTATTAATTCTCAAAACTTATCTGAGAAATCTCATGAAAAGCCTAAACAACAAGTCGTAACCCGATCAAGAACTTGATTTCGAATCTATTCTCCGTAACAGACAGATGGCATCGCAAAAAATACTTTTTAAGGTTCTGGGTTTCATAAAATATCAAAAACTCGAGTTCAATTGTTATGACGATAAAATTTTATCTACTTGAAATGTACAAGGAAGTAAATAAATGGTACGACACAATCGTACAAACTCTCTCATATAGTCTACACTAATATTATAAAGAGTAAAGATTTGGTTTTTGTTTGTAATGGATAAGATCAAAAAATCATGGACAAATTTAAAAAATTCTTTCACCAATATAAAACTACATTATCAGCGAGTAACATAGGCTATATTTTATTTAAAAAATCTAATTTATTCCTCATAAAAATGTCGATAGTCACTCATATTTTATGGTAGTCTCTATGATGATTTTTCAATATGTATGTTGAAAATAATGTGGGTGGTGGGGGTGAGGGGTAAGGGTCTAGTGTATTATAATTTGGAACAAAATGTTCAAAAACTGATTTCCAGTAGACTATAAAGTAAAGATTATCTAACAAAAACAAAAATAAGTATTATAACAACATTATCCTCATATATACATTCTAAACAAATTGTTAAGATCATTAAAGCTTCAAATTTAAATATTAAATTATTTGTAGAAACCCCTTAGATTAATTTTATTTTTAAAAATAAAAATATTTTCTTTGTTAAACATAAAAATCATTTTCCAGATATATATTTTGAACTGAATTTTAAAAGCTATTTTAAAATATAAATATATAAAATAATGTGCAATATCTAAATCCAAACGGCTACTCAATGTTAATCAAATCTTTATCTGTTATTAAAATATGACAGTTAAAAAAAATCTTGTCCAAGTAATGTACTTTTAAAATATTTTTTCCTAGAAAACTATTTTGTAGCTATATTTTCTATGTCCAACACTCACTAAATATTAATTTTAAACAAAATAGTTACAACTATTTTCGAAATATATATAATTTTCGAAAATCTCTAATAAGTAAACTGAACTTAATTTGTGGGATTGATCTAGTCAAGATAAAAAAAACGTCCTAAGTTATAGCCCAATAAAATCTAAATACAAATTTTGAACACTAGTTCAGCACACTATTTTGGATCCATAGTCAGGGACAAATATACACGGGGACAGACAGAATTGTAAGGTTCATTTTTTTGATTTCATGGCTACATAAAACGGAAAGATTAATCATAGCCTCAAAATGGTTTTTTTTTCAATTACAAAATATTTGTTTGATACAAGAAAATAAATTGTTGGTATATAATAAAAACAATTCTTACCAAAATCATAATATTGCTACGGACCATAGCTATCCTATATAATTTCCTAAAATATATACACTCAAATAAGTAAGATTTCAGCTATTAAGTTTAAGCTTATTTGCTCAAAATAATCCTAATTATAATTTAACCTGAAATAAGAAAACTTACTAAACATTTTAAGAGCCGATTTTAAAATGTAGTGGGTTTAATTTATTTTTGAATAATAACATTTTACATGTAAATTGTTCGCAATTATGTTTCTCCGGAAGACTTTTCTAGTGCAATTATAATTTCATGAAACTTTTATATACAAAAAATTATAATAAAAAAAAACAGAGATCATTTGAGCTTTGCCCTTTAAGTAGAATACTTTCCCTCTTTATACAATTATCTGTCTCTAGTTTCAGACTAGAGATTTCAACAGTCAGCAGTTTTTAATTGCATTTTCAACTCTCGGCTGTTACAGTTTCAAGAAGTTAAAAAAGGTACTAAATTGTTATATTAGGTAAATGCAAATTAATATTGCCGTTTTATTACTTTGTTATTGCACACTTTTGAGGGAACACAATCATCTCTGTATCTTACATAGAATGCAACTCACATAACAATTAGTAGAAAAACAACAACACACTTTCCACTATAAGAAACTTGTTTTTTTTAGAACATTTTAAAACTATGAACCACCCACATAATATGTAATTATTATTCAAAATATAATTAATAAGATATAATTATAAATTAATTATAATAAAGGGATGAAAATTGATCTATAGTATTCTACCCAAGTTATTTTGGTAAATTTTAAGCAATCAGTTTACATATTGGGATTTGAATGGAAATAAATAGGTCAACAATGTTTTATAGTTACTGTAAAGATACATTAATATTTTAGTAAGTGGTAAATAAAATATATATTCTGTATTTTTCCATGCATACGAACATACTTGCAATACCTATATATTATACTAGCATTTTCCCGCGGCTTCACTCGCATTACAATTTTTAGACAATTTTAAATGCTAGAAAAAATTATTATGAGTTTTATATTAAAACATATAGTTGGTTTAGATTTAGTGCCGAAAACATAAGAGACTCAATATAAAGTCGAAAAATGATATCTGGACACTACAATAGACTTTGGCTGGGATGGTTTTTTCTTATTACCACATTTTACTTCCCGTTTGGGATGTACGCTTTTTAATAATTACGTTAATGTGCAAGGGTAAAGGAAGGTTTAATCTAGAGGAAATATACCCACATATGTGTGAACGAAGAACGGCAAACCATTTAGCAAAACCCACCCTTAGTACAACCGACAAGGATTTAAACCCTTATCTCCCTGTAATTGTCAGTATAGTCTATTGCCTAAGGCCATTCGACCACAGAAGCTGGTCTCACCTGCTTAGTGGTTTAAAGTTGGAGGAGAATATTGCTATTCGAATGAGCTTTATAATCGCACCGCCTCACAGTCTGCGTGCTCAACAATGCGAACTCTAAAGTAGATAACGATCTCACAAGTCCATATAGAAGAATATATCTAAAAATAGGGAGTGATATATGGTCTTGGGCAAGTTACGCTTCAGTGGTAAGATCTTCGATTTGCTAAGCCAATACCACCGAGTTTGATTCCAAATTCAAAGTCATTTTTTTCAAACACATATTTTACCATCTAGCTTTAGTTCATATGACTCACCTATATACTGTAATGGTAGGACTAATATAGAAGGATTTTGTTAGTACGAAACAATAAAAAAAATCCCAGTGATATCTATTTGCGGCCAACAATAAAACATTTTTACTATGTTATCAGTGTTATTTAATACGTATTGGTTAAATCCATCAAAAGTGAGAGCTGCATATAAAATTAACTGACATGAATAGGTTAAAACTGTTAAAAGTAACTTTTCAAGTCATATCACATAAGCCTCTTCTTATGTAAATCGGACTGTCGCGAGTGGTTCTCATTCTATTTTAAACAACGGACTAGCCAACAATTATTTTCCACAAGACAGGGCGGTAAAGCCTATCTATGCTAGTCGTCAGTCATCAGTTAACCATCCTTGAAAGGAATTTTAATTTAAAAAAAATTAAACAATCCTATGTATTTTATAAGAAACTTCTTAAGTATCCTTTTTTGAACAAAATTGTCCCTTTTATTAAAATTTCAAACTTTCAAAAACCAATCATCAATAAAGTGCCCTTAATTTTAAATATAGTATTAAAATCATTATTTTGCCTTCAGGTAAGCCATGTACCATATAAAAACAAGTTTGAAAAAATTAATTGAACCAATTTGGTTGTATACCGGGGTACAAATATACTTAATAATTATTGTAAGGCACTCTTTTTTCTGGCTCAGATTTACTTAAAACACCAACATCCATCGTCATCTCGAGATAGGATATGAGCAGCTAAAAATAGTTCGTTATTTAATAGCATATGAAAAACGATCCATAGTTCTCACTTGAACTATTTGTCTACTATCATGGATGGCCGTAAAGTCAGCTCTACGAACCAACCCCCAAAACAGCCCTAGGGACAGAGGAGTCAGAAATAGTCGGGAGAGCAAAAGTCTGCGCAAACGAGATAAGCCAATCCCTACAGCAAACTCTCCCTTTGCCCACCCTTCTCGCCCAAAAACCACCCTTCTCGCCCAAAAACCACCCTTACCCGCATGTCCCATCTTAAACCCACCAACATGAGACCCCACCAGTCTCTCCCCCTTCCCTTTCACCCTTAACTCTATCTGGGTTTTTACCACCCTCACCCTAACCCTAAAAATAGTCTCCTTGGAAAAATACACTCTTGAAGAAGTTGGTGGGAAGAAAGGAAATAAAATATATAAATTAAGACTGTTTTATGTGGCTACCATTTCTGTGGTATGTTTGCTCTTCGTGCGTAAACATAAATGATTGGACGTAAGATAGTCTTGAAAAAGTATGCTATTATTATTAATAATTTTTGAAAGAAAGGTAAAATATTTTATATATATATTCATGTTATTGTAAAATAAAACTGTATTTGCTTTTAAAAAAAATCTGCATTGCGTCTTTCTACCTGTTCTAGATGTTTCCATATTCACACTATGGATTTCTAAGATTCGAGTTTGATATTCGGGATTCATTGGTAAAATGAGGAGACAGATGTGCCATTCGAATTTTAAATAAAATAAAAAATCTGACCTGTATCTTATAATATATTTTTTTTTAGCGTATGGCACCTTGTAACTGGGAGGGATATTCGATCTAGCTGTCGCGCCTGTGTGTAGAATTTTAATCCTCTGTTGGCACAGAACGTTGCTCAAGGTACACCTATAGAGGTTGTCAATTCGTCGTGCCCGAAATGAGATGATGTGATGATAGAGATTATTAAGTTGTGGAGCCAGAATTTTCTGAACTTAAGCCTAATTAACAAAACCCTGGTGACCGTTGGAATAAGTCCCCTTTAGGCAAAAAAAAACCCATAGTACCAGCAGGGAATCGAACTCATTAGCCTTAGAATCGTAGCCAGGTGCACTGACCACCATACCATGGGGCCGGTTATCTCTTATAATAATATAACTCTTCTCAAAATGTCTGGATTTTTGAAGTTACAAGTAACAAAACCCTACATCAATTCGAGTTTTTTCAACCGAGTTTGTTTTAAACTTTTGGTTATATATTTTGGTTTCCGTAGACCGGGTAGGATGTATATCTATATAAAACTCTTTGTTAGCAAGACTGTTTCAGAGTGGGCAAAGGGTCCTGGAAGGGTAGAAGTGTGCATGGGGGAAGGGAGGTTGGCTAAGAGAGAGGCGAAGGGAAACAGCGACGAGCACAGCAAAGGCGGATTTCATCATGGAAATGAACCAGAGGCAAGAGCCACCCAGGTGGAAACTTGCGACTGCTCTCGACTTCTACTGTTTCTAACAGAGTTGATACTCTCGGGTATGATAAAATACAGACCATTAGAGTCAAAACAAATAGTTGGCATGCCCGACTCTGGTGAAAAGTCAAAGAGTCTTGCCTACGGTGATGATGATAAAGGTTTCCCTCACAACCCATCCTCAACAACATAAATTTTTAGCTAATTTATCATTGATAATGGGGTGATAAAATACACCCAGCTGAGATTCAAACCTCAAGCTCCCTGTCACTAAAAAATCTAGTCAATTGATGGCCTACACAACGTGACCACAAGTTTAAGATCCGGTCTCAAAATATCTTTAGTTTTTTCCTGGAAGGTAGCAATCGTATACGATAGCGTCATAGTATAATAGACTGGCCGTTTTCAGGGTAAACTGAGTGTAGATTGTTGGCGTTATCACGCTAAAATAATTGGGAGGGAATTAAATTTATGAAGCTTAAGAGTAGGAAGTGCATTTCATGACTTATGTTTGTCTGATTTAAATAAGATGAAACATTTTTGACTGTTAAAAAATATACTGGAACCATTTTCAATGTGTAAACGTTAAAATATATGTGGGATCAACAGCTGTCGCTTTTTTAAATATAATATTTATAATAGTACTTATATACAATTTTATCAATTTTTGTCAGTGAGAAAAATGTTTGTATTCTATAAGTATTTTTCTACTAGTTTTATGTTTGGTAAAAAACTGAAATAGGGCAAGATCACTCCTAATAGCCATAAAAGAATTTAAGGTTTAAATTTAAAAAAAATATTTATGGATGGAAAGTTGAAGGGGACTTAGGTAAACAAAAAAAAGGCCTTCTAGGGGAGGCATATAATCGATATTTTCCGGGAATGTAGTGGAATTACTTCAATAATAAAATTTGTGTTAAATATTTACTCTTTAGCGAGAGGGCTGGTGAAATAGGGTGTTTAAAAATTCCCAAAACTGAAATAATATAATACTTTCAGTATGATCGAAGATTTAAATTTGTCAGGCTGGTATGAGAACCACCCCAAACAACCATAAAGGTCTTATCCATACATTTCAAAATGAAGAAATAGTAATTGGAGAAAGGGTTTCGTTCAAGATTCCTAAAACTGATATAAAAACACTTTTTAGTGTGGTATAAAATTTAAGTTTGACATATAGGCTTCCCGAAGAGCCGAATGATGTCTGACCATAAATTTAATATTGAGGCCCGAGAAATAGAAGAGCTCAAAGTTGATACAACACATATATAACATTATATTCCACCTCTGACAAGACATCTTGTGAATGTGGGGAATGCCAGGCCTCCACCGTGGTTCGGATTCCACATTAAACTGTAGGTCCTACTACCATTACACATTAGCGTAAGTGCGTATAACCCGAACGGGTAGTAAGACGCGGTGCTAATAATAATAATAATAAACATTATATTTCATTGGAGTTTAAAATTGAAATTTGGCAAGCACGTAAATAAACCACACAAGATAATCAAATAAATAATAACATTTAAAAGTGTAAATGTGAGAAATGAAAAATGGTTGGTGTAAGCGGCGTTTTCTGTGACTTAACATATTTACAAAACTATTATTCAATCTTCTTTTGGCATGGAAGAAAATTTAAATTTGCTAGTTAAAAAAAAAGCCACCGAACAATAACCATAAAAGCTTTAAAGTTTGAAATTTAAAAGTAGGATGGGGTAAATGGCTAATAGGAAAAAAAACTTTTCGGTATGGCTGAAAATTTGATTTTTGTATTTTGCAAGATAAAATTAGACAGATTAATAAACGCCTATCTAGCAGTGACATAACAATTAAAATAAACAAATTATGGAGCCCATAGCTCGAAGAAACATGGTGTTCTTTGGAAAACTGTGATTCTTAGCTTACTATCCAATGTGTTTCTTTAACAGAGTACATTATTTATTTATTATCTTTGGTGAACCATAATACTCTCATATTTATGAAACAATTTAAATTAGTTTGTTTATCTTATTAATTATTATTCTTAGGTAAAGATTGCGGTGTTAATTGATTGATCTAGTTTGTGCACTCAGTTTATGGACAAGTAATTATTTTGTCTACAATATTTTAATTACTTAAATTTTTCAGTTATCATAATTATTTTGTGATTGATATAGATACTTTAGGGTGGTAGAACCAAGAACTATCATAAAATGGGCATCCAGATGTTAGACGTTTTAATTTGAATAAAATTTGGTGCTGCTTAACCGTGCGAAGAACAAAACCAACCTCTAGTCTGATGAGTTAAAATATTTTATATGTTCTGTAAGTGATTTATAGAGCTACAGTAAACGTTTGGTGACCTGGTGGTCTAGGGGTAAGGTGTCAGACTTCTGTGCTTGGGTTCAATCCTCGGTCTCAGCACAGATTAATCTGATTACCAAACCCTTCCTTCACCTCTGACAAGACGTGTATTAATCACAAATTGTGAATGTGTGGAGTGCCAGGCCTCCACCGTGGTTTGGATCCCACGTTAAACTGTAGGTTCTCCATTTCATCTCACAATCACCCTACCATTACACATTAGCGTAAGTTTATACAACTTGAACGGTTAGTAAGATGTGATGATGATGATGATAATAATAATAATAATAATACAGTATACGTTTAAATTACTGATACGAGAAACGTTCACTCTTTTTAATATAATATTATATATTAAAAAAACCATACCAAGGATTTATTTAATTTTAACATATTTTAATTTAACTTCATTTGAGACCAAATTCATCACCCCCCCCACCCCCCAAAAAATAACAATACAAATTTATTTCAATTTAATGATACTCAATATAAAATGAATACATATTAAAAAAATCGTGCTACAAATTTTCACATGAGCTAAAAACTACAAAAAAAAAGGGGGGAACACGATACTTATTTTTTGTCTCCCTTGGCAGATTTTTTTTTTCTGTCAGGTTGCGTCGACGGGGGTTAAAATAGGGTGGAATGAAGGTAGGGTTTTTTTTTCGTTTGAGGGGTGGGGGAGTGGAAAAGGGGGTTGGGGGCTGTGTACCTGTGTAGCCCGAGGAACCAGATCTGTCTGTTGCCATGGGAACACCGTGGGCTCCGATACACACACATACGCACACACGCTGCCAACATCAAAAGAAGGGGCGGGTTTGCTGGTGGGCTAAGAGGGGCGAGAAGCCCACGTGCCTCGTAGGGGGATTCAAAGAGGTGGGGGGAGGGGGGTGTAAAGGGGGCTTCGCACGGGATGTAGTGAAGAGAAAAGGTTAAAGTTTAGCAAACGATCGCTGTGATATATACCGGCCTGTGTACTCCTCTTCCCCGTCCTATCTAGTATCGGCAGAAATATATAGTCTTGATGTAACTCGGAGAGGGGTTGGGGTGTATAGGGAGGGGTGGGACCATGTTCCTAGATTTTATACCACCACCCACCTCCCCATTCACAGATCAAGACCTTGAAATATTCCACCCTCAGTGCCACCTACTCCTCTTTGTCACGGGAATATGGCTGTGTGCTTGCTCTGCACTGAATATTACGACTCTTAACAAGTTTTGTGCAAAAAACAATGTAAACGCCATTGAAGTTAGGATACATCTCACGGATATCTACAAATACAAATAAATATTTCAGCCGGTAAGATAAGATCATTGGTTGACACGACTGGCTTTACATACCAGAGGCCAATTATCCAATGGTCGAGCTAGGGTATTTCCCCCCCCCCCCATCACTGGTATAAATTGTTTTCCTATATTCTTTCCAGGCGAATATAAATATTTATTCCTTGCGCTACGTCTTTCTACCCTTTCAGGCTGTACGCACATGTTATAATTTGGTTAATGTGTTAGAATCAAGAAAGTTTAAAATTATAGTAAATGTACCCACATTTGCGTTTAAAATAATTTAAGAAAATTGCCATTAGTACACCCGAGCCGAATTCGAACCCTAATCTCCCCACCCGTGGCAGTTCAGTCAGTAGCGAGAGTGATGCCTTAGACCGTTTGGCAACTGAATCGAACGTAGTTTTCTTAGATTAGATTACAGATCCTAATATCCGGTAACGGCACTAGAGAATATACCCTATATTATGATAATGATGGTTTCTAGAAGAACGTTTGAGATTTTATAAAACGTGGATAGTATTATTTTGGTTTCTTTGAGATCTTTAAAGAAAATGTTGATCTTATTGAGACTGGAACATGCAAATACGAGTCTTGCCTTTCTTTTGTTAGATATTAATAATAACTTCTTTATTTTTCTAGTTTATAATCTTGAATTGGCAGTTCATCAAACATTGACTTTCAAACGATACAACATGACAACTGAGATGTTATTTTTTTCTTCTTCTTATCAAGGCTTACCCAGCTCACGTTGTGGCTTTGTGCGCTGTGGGAAATATTTCAAAAAGTTTGACAGTAACACATTTGGCCAAGACAGAACGAAGATGGACGACGTTTCTATACAAACAAGACCTGTAACGCCTAGAAACTAGACAGCAGACACACCGTTTTCAACACGGAGATTACAGACAGACAGACGGGAAGTAGGTATTGGGGAGGGGTTGTGAGTTGGGGGTTTGAGGGGATAGATATATATACGAGAGAGATAAACCTCCCCACCGAACGAAAACCTGACCAAGTGAAAATGAAACCAATTACCTCCGATTCCAAACTTCCCCCAGAGTAACCCTTTCCCTTCGCCCTCATACCACTTTGCTCCCGAATTTTCCCTCAAACCTTCAGAGGAGTATGGGGGGGAAAAATTGCACGCTCATCCACTTGCATCGTGATGTACAGTTGGATACAAGAGAAAAATAATCACTACCTTGTAATTTTAGTATGTTATCTTTTTCGTCAAACAAAGCAGGAATTTTTTTATTTTCTGTTTTTCACAACTAAAAGGTATTTATATGGTATATGATACTTTTTATAACAGTAAAAATAACTTGGTTCAATCAAATCAGGATGTATTAGGTTGAGTGTTTAATTTAATTGGTTTTATATTCAAATTGCATCATGTTATGAAAGTAAATTGTTTGTTTAAAGTTGATGTAAAAAGTATGGCTAGTAGTGATAATACTAGTTGTGTTCTTAGTTTTTATTTATTTGAGGTATTTAATGTACACTTTCTGAACCCACTGATTATATCAGCACACGAGAATTTCTATTAGCGAGAGTGAAAGAGCCACCAATGTTTTCGGTAAAGGTATCATCCCAATTTTTTTAGGGTTCTTTTACATGGCACCATCTACCATGGGACCAACCTATCTTCTTTCCTTTCGAAGGAAGTTTTCTACGGATTTTTAGCACTCAAGAATAATCGGTCAACCCCCTCTGGGTTCGAAACCACGAACATCAGGTTCTTAGGCGGGCACTTTACCTCGAGACTACCAAGGCCAATTATTTTATTACTATATAATTCTACATTATTAAAGTAATAGTCAATTGTGCCTACTTTTGAGGTTCAAATGTTGATTGGTTGTACTGATGGTGGTTTGTATTTTTCCACTCTAACTCTACGCAAATGTGGGTTAACTTCCTATCAGATATAACCTTCCTCATCCTGAAACCATTTACGTAATTAGTATATAAGAGTATAATTTGAACGGGCAGTAAGACGTGGTGCTAAAAATAAATCATGATTGCTCGGTTGGGTGGAAAATCACAGTTAAATAGAAAATTATGCATTACATATAAGCCTACATACGGCAAATAAGAGATTTTTTTTAATCATGTCCTTCCTTATTTATTTTTGTCATTCCTATTCAGTGACTCATCTGTTTCATTTTAATGACGTTGTGTGTCCCAGTGGCCTCGAATCAAAAAGTTCCACTATCCGCCAGATATTACACCGAAACGTGCCAGTTGACCACATCACGCGGCGGGGGACACCCTCCAGCACCCCTCTCTCCTACTTCACCCTCTAACCAACCAACCAATGCAACTAAAATCCTTCCTATTCCCCTGTTTTACCCCTCCCTCCCTTAACCAACACATCCCCAATGACTGTTATAACAGTGAAGCGTGTTCTCGAATGACCGCACGTCCGCTGGTAAACGTGATGTCACATTAAACCATAGTCCAGCAAGCAGCTAACCTTTTTTTTCTCTTTCTCTAAAGCTTTGCCCGGATACCAGTTGGAACCATCCTTCAATCTTTTTTTTCCCACCATTACTTCTTAATACCTGTTCAGGCTAAACGCATATATGGTAATTTGTCTAACGGGGTAGAGATGAGGACGAAATCATTTTAGAGGTAATTTACTCGAATCTGCTTAGAAGGATAGTGATAAAATATTTAGGGTAAATCACACTTAGTAGACTCAACCACGATTCGAACCCAGACCTCCACGTCTTCAGAAGGCCAGCTTAACACGAGAGTGACTTATTAGATCATTCACTCACTAAAACGGGTATTCTTCAATCGACTTAATTTGGGAGCGCACTTGAGGTATTATGGATTATGTTATTTTAATTTATCATCTGTTTCAGGCTGACACATTGAAACGGGTTCATCGGTGCATCTTCAAATGATTGCTAAGAAGTAGCCTAGGTCTTAAGCCTTATTTATTATGTAAATACCAAAATGTTGGGAACGAACATAATATAAAAAGTATAAACCACGCTTATTTACCTCAAATTATTTGACAAACGTAAGAGGATAAAGTAGTTCGCGTTCATTCATGACAAGTTGTTGGATCAACATCCCTGGCCCTCTTCTAGCTTAAAATCAGTCTACACATTTTTGACCATGGGGGATGACGTATTATTAGCCGTTCCTTCATTAATTGTGTTTGAAGGAAATGGACTATTTTAGAAAAAAAACGTAAAAATCAGTGGGGGATTTAAAGTTTTTTTTTTGCTGTACGTAGAATTGAAGGTGCGTATGTGAGAATAATGAAATATTTACCTAAGTTTGCAAATTGGATTTAATAACTTTGCACGCATTCCATCCCGTAGAATTTTAAATATAGGCCTCTTTGCTTAAACTTCTTTATTCTCACCTACGCATTGGGGTGTAGATAAAAAATGTGACTCCAAGAGAAAAACTTGCATACTCAGAACCTCTCAAGCTTGTAAATATGTTGTGTTGGCTATTTAATTTCTACAACAATTTGAGCCAACACCAGCCAATACAGTAAACTGGCACTGACCGGCTCTCCCAACTTCAGTTTGTTGACCAACATTTCCAGGAGTTGTGAATGCGTGTATATTGTAAAACAACTTGTTACGTTCTTGTTAGTCAACATGTTGTGTTAAAAGATAAACTAGGCTAAGGAATATAGATATTTATACCTTTAAGCTAAAAGGTTTATCTCAATTTCCTTACGAATGGACATATTTCTAACTTCTAGAAAAAAATACTTAATCTACTTTAAATTATTCAACTATCAGGTCATGTGATCTGCATCTGTTACTTTTATCAAAACCTATCAAATAACAATAATAAAGTAGTAAAATGTTATCAATATTGACAAAAAAATATGTTTTCACCTTCTAAAAGTTTCTTTAAATGTACATTCGTAAGAAATTCAGAGTATAACAGTTAATTTGCCTTATTACATTATGGCTGTATCTTATAATCCATAGTAGAACCAATCAAGTTAAACTTGCTACCTTAAAAAAGGAAACTGAGGGTGGGTTCTATGTTCACCTTTTTGCTTATTAATACTGAGCATATTATTAGTAGTCCATCCTTTTAAAAGGACGTTTATACAACGCCTAATTTTACGTCTCGTAGCTCCGACATTTAGCATCGCCTCCATCAAGTTCATAACGTGGCAATACTTGTCTTCCCACCCCTTACAACTCGTATAATAATTTTGTACATGACGATCTGAATAGCCCTGTATAATTGAGATTCTTAGTTCAGCAAATCCTTTATATGACCGGAAATTCTTAGTATAAGTATAAATACATTCCTTAGAATAAACTATAAATAAGGCACTAGTCTTGTCCTGTGAGTCAATCCATCATCTCCCAATAGACGAACAAAAAATCTAGGGGACAATGTTTTAATTCCAAGAGATTCTGAATGATAGCCACATCGATGGTCATGTTTTGCCGTCTGGTCTGGTTGGCCGGTGTCTTGAGACTTGTCTGGTGTACTGAGGGTGTTTTTCCCAAACTGGTTTCTCTTTCTTCCCCCACACATGGTCGAGTAAATTTCCTATAAATTTTACCTTTCTCATCTCAACCGTTGTTATTGTGAATAAATATATACTACCTTTGCGAATGGAACTAAACATAGTTCTGAACACTGCATTAACTTTTAGATACAACACATGTTTGAATATACTATTAATTTCATTCTACAATTTAGAAATAAATGCTTGACATAGTGCTTAGGATTACTATCATATAGTTTAAAAATATTTTTTTTGAAACATTCTTTGGACATGAGTGGGTTTAACCACGCAAGAAGAAAGAAGAGAAAGCCATCGGAGTGGATATGGAAGGTCGCTCTCTCTGATGTCTATAACACATTGAAACTTTAAACACTTTTCTTACTCGACAGCCAAAAAACGTGACCGATCTTACAACTCGAGGGATTTCTTCTTTTTCGCTACTTTCCGAAGCACAAATTTCCCAAGATAACACACTCTCCAACCACCCTTCCCGACCCACACACCCCTAAAAAAAACTTTCTTTTCTTGTTACATAGGGTTTCCCCCATCTTTTCCATCTACACTACCTTTTTCTTCTCACACCATCCACAGTATTCCTTTTATTTCTCGTGGTCCAGTTTTATTTTACTAGCGTGGTACACACTTTATTTACTCTTCGAAAATTCATCCATCATATATTATCAAGGAAAATTCCTTTTTACTGAAAAAGCTCACGAAATCCCTAAATGAAAACCACATGGCTAAGAAAACAAAAATAACCTTTACTTGTTTTAGATGAGCTATGTGCATCACCGTAACAAAATAAAACAATTTGTCTTATTTTATTTCATGAGAAAACTTTTCTTCCTAACTTATTTTTTTAAGTAAAATGTATTGTCTACATTTATCAAGTCCTTCCTGTATAGTAAGAAAGGGAAGTATTGTGCTAGAAACTTGTACTCCCTACGTTTATTATCCCCTTGACACTAAATTAGATCGGGTTCTTTCCAAAACTTCCTTCATTAAGGACAGAAAAAGAGAAAGGATTTAAAGTGGTAGTAAAGATACAACAGCTTATTATGACATAGCACATTTTAATTTATTTATTTTCTTTGAAGTTTTGCTTTTTATTTTAAGAAGACAGAATTTTTTTTTGTTGCCTAATACAATTTTGTCGTTCTCGTTTGATTTTGAGATTGATTATACATTTTTGCAAATTAATTTTATGAAAAATTAAAAGTTAGCCTTATTTACTTTTGACTACCATCTTAGGAATAAATGCTTGGTACTTTCTGAAATTCAACTCAGCTTAGGTGATTCATCAAATATGATAGCGATTAAACTAATTTTATGAATCTATTAATTGGTGTGAATAAAATTGTGACTATTCAGCAAAGAGAGATGCGATGAATGTTGTATCTTTTAAGGGATACGAACACCCCTATGATCTACATGTAAAATTCATCATATTTATTTAGTATCTACTTTTTCCTCAGAATGTACTTACGACGGAGATTTGACTTTTTATCACATACTAAATGTAATGTGTTCCAAAAAGTGAACCACTTTTTTGAGATATTTAAAACGGTTCTTTTTAAGGATATTTTTCATGAACTTTATATTTTTGAATAAGAAATTGTGAATTTTTATTTGCACTCTGAGCTAAATATTAAACTAATTGACACAGAAGTGTTTCAGCTAGTGTAATTTAGTACCATAAACAGCTGATGGAATTTTAAGCTAGTTTTTTTAAAAGTTTCAGATGAAAAGGTACATTAGGATAATACAATACATTTTACGGGAATTAAATTTAATAAAATAGCTGCAAGACTAGCATTTTGTAGTAAAAATACCTTATATAAAGCAGTGTTGGTTCCTGTATATATAACAGGACCATATTCAGGGTCTTCAACATATTCTTTTTCTTAATTCTTCCTTTTGACATTTCTTTTTGTCTGCCATGCTCTCTTTGAATATCCTATCGCAACATATTAGGATTTCTGATTATAGTTTTATTGAACTTTACATGGACCTAGACGCAATTATTACCCGGTTCATTTCCCATTTTCTTTAGAAGTTTACACTTTGCTTGAGTGGCGTCATTTAAATTATGTAACGTGTAGTAAACACTAATTTTTAGGGTTTCATACTTCATAAAAGTTCTTTTGGAAATCCTAGTCCAAACTACGGAATTTCGCGATTTATTGATATTTTGGGTTCTATCATGCAAAAATCTACGCGGTAAAGCTGTATCAGAGAGAACACTGAGAATAGGCTTTATTTTTGCCATACAAGCTGGAACCAATTAATTTTGATGATTGTATGTTTTACCTTCAGCCAAAGCTTTCTTGCAAGTAATGTTTCATAAGCCACGTTGGAGATGGTTATCTGTGAACGCTTTGTGGCAAAATATTGTCCATACATATTTTATTATTGCATTCAATTTTTACTTTATCGGACATGTGCTTTTTTTTTATTATTTTAATTTAAGATACGTACATAAATCTAATCCAGATTACTGTTTTTTACAATTCCAAATCTTAACCTTTAATACCGATTTATAGATATTCGATTCTTATTCATCAACACATTCCACATCAATTTTTTTTTACCTCCGTCTCACAACAGGTTCGGGTTGTATACATATGTACTGATTAGGCTACTATGTTAAAGATGGTCAGATTTAGAGGTAGTGTATCCTAATTTTCGTGGAGGTATAGTGGAGAATCATTGAAGGTAGACTATCCAAAGTACAGCAGGGCGGGATTTGAACCACGATATCATCATCGGTAGTACAGTATACTATAATATTTACGCTTTATACCATTCATCAACTGAAGCGGATAACCTCACAAAAATAATAGGTTATTTATTTATATACAAGATCTTTAATGTATATGAAAAAACCTAGAAAGTGTATAAAATATTATAAATATTTTTTTAAAGTCCATGTTTGATTTGCGCAAGATTACTAGAACACAAAAATAACGTTAGGAAAATTTACCATTTGTTGGTACTAAAATTAAGAAGAAAGATAATTAATAATATTCAATATTAGTCCAATTTTGAATGCTGCAATTATTCTCAAACTACGTAGCTTTCATCTACTGGAATTTGAAAGCTAATAATTTAGATTTAAATTTTTTTATATTAACATCAATTCTAGAAATTTATTTTTATACAAGTAAGAACCGAATGGATCAATGTATCGAATAATTGAGTTTGACTAACATAATGTATAATTTATTAATACATAAATATAATATATAATAAAGAGATGGCTAGAACCTACTATTTTCGAATCCAAATATCTATTTTATCTTAGAATTCCGAGTATAGAACTTGAATCTGGAACTTGTAAAAAGCTATTAACATGAGAAAAAATTAGGAATATAACAAAATAAAAGGAAATATGAATAGTAAGTAGTTTAATGTAAAGTTTCTTTGCTAAACTAATTCATTATGATTATAATGCATTCAGTTGAATGTTAAATTAATAATCAGGGGTCTGGTTGTTAAGTTTTTCCTATATATATATATATTGGATAAGACATTTTTAATTCAAATTTTTCTTTTAGTTATATTGGAGATGAAATTTTCAATAATAAAAAAAAAAAATTGAACTCAAAATATATTTTCTCTAATTCTCGAAATTTCCTTAAGGATCCGTCCTTAAGCTATGCAAGGATATTTTGCAGGAGGGAGTGTAAGCATTTTCTTACTTTTTATTACGAGGAAAGATGGGGGGGGGGGTGTCAGAATCCATCTTACATAAGATTATTTTATCAACTTTTATAGCAAGGCAATAACTATATTTTTTTGCCAGAAAATAAGTATATTAAGAGAATTTCAGTTACATTTCAATTATTTACAGTAAACAAGTGTTTTAAAATGTCTTATTACTCTATTTGCTACTAATCCATTTGTCTAAAATTGACTAAATCATTAAATTAATTAAATTGACCAAATCGTACAAAATTACGTAATATATAAGAGGGGAAAGGAGTGACGGAAAAACTTAAAACCTATTGCATAGGGGAGGGTGGTTGTAAAATCATAAAGAAAAGCTTTACTTAATTAAGGACAGTCCTTATTACCCATTCACTGCAGCAGATAGAGAGCTGGAGCAAAGGAAAACTTTAGGAAAATGTGAAGGTTTTCTGGAGGGGGAGGACCTTTAACTTTAGTTAATCCAGCCAGGGTTGTCCAAACTAAAGGAGCCATATCACTAGATCTATAACGTGCTAGACGTTAAAGGTTAAATCCTAGATAATATAAAATAAATTAAGACTTAATTTTTCTCCACACAACGTCTTGCAACTCATCCATGCTAAGCGCACTTTAACTATACTAATTTGTTAAAGATGAAGAAGGTAGAGTTTAGAGGAAATTTAAACTATTTTTCATAAAAGTAATTTAGGAAATTTTTCAGGGACACTTAGTGCATCCAATCAAGATTTAAAACAGCCCTTTCTGACAATGGAAAACTAGACTAAAAATCTCGACGATTAATTCAATTTCCCACTTATGCAGATCTTGTTATGGTAGAGGCTTTGCTGAGATCAAAACATTATTATATTATATAGGAATTATCAATTCATATAAAGATGATACTTTATCGTGCTTAGAGCAAATCTTATTGACAACCGCACCAATGGCTCAGAGCTGTCAGCCATTAAACTCGCAGATAGCACTTGGTGGTCCCTGACCAAAAGGTCAAACCTGAACGGAAAAGAAGGTGATTTTCCTCATGTTATTTTTCTCAGTGATATTCACGTTCTTGGCTACCCGTTATCTCAAGTATATTTCCCATACATTACCTTAATTATCCGTATCAATTGGATTAAGTCATTACCAACCCTTGTGATTAACTTGAAAGTAAAGAAATCATCAACGTATTCATTAGATCTTCCTGTCCCAATAAACGGTCAATTTTCTTCACTTTACTTATGTCTTTCTCTGTGAACATTATTTCGCGACTCATATAAATTATTAATGGTTTGTTTGATTTTTTCTTTACTTTTTGTAGACAATTTTTACGTTAATATTTCCATTCTGGTTTTATACAAGAAGTACTGTAATTAGTATTGTTATCAGGAGATAATTTCACTTTTGTTATAAGACATGGTTTGCAAAATAAGATTTGATACCGTGGCAAATTAGTGTGTTTGCTTTCTAATTACATTTAACATACACATGCCAGAATAAATGGGCAAGTCTAGCTGTAATCAAAACAGTCACGGGCCCCAGTAATAATGAGTATAATTATTCAAAAAATATAAGAACATAGAAAAATACGTACACTGCCTTTTATAGTTAAAAATTAATATATATATATATATAATGGAGTATTATTCATCAGTGCGGCATTCGAATGCACGGGCATCTCTAAAGATTTTAGTACATGAAAAGATACATAAAAAGGAAACAAATTTTAAAGTAGTGCCAAATTGAATATTGTATTTTTTTTTTGTTTTTTCGTAGAAGAATACAAAATGAAAGATGACATTAAAGGTAGATAGATGTGTTTTGTTACAAAGTATGAAAGGCATGAAGTTTATTAGAAAGAAGATGTACAAAATGAGAAAAGGTAAGAAAAATGAAAAAAATAAAAAAGGGGGTGGAATATTCTGGAGGAAAGCATAGCAGGACATTGCAAAAAGGAAGGGGGAAAAAAAGTGAAATCCTTTTTATGGGATCTAAATAAAGTTGTCAGATGTAATATTCAAGCGGAGGAAATGGGAAGCGTGTATATGGCGTATCACTTAGAAGTGGGTGTGCCTTAAGGGATTCTTTAAGGGAATGGGGAGGAGGAAGGGAGTTGCATTAAAAATATCATTTCGACTCACTCATACTTACCTGCTGCGCTTTACACTGTCAAAATAATTGTAACAAAATTCTGAATGTGAAACTGCTTGTATGTGAAAGACGAGAACAACTTTAATTTTGAAAGTGTATTCCTCATTCATAAATACAGTAGGATTATTTTTGTTTATTACTTTAGGAGTGTGATTTATTTTAACACGAGTACTCAAATTGTAGACGATCCAGCTTATTTTAGCTTATGATTGATAATTATAAAATGTTGGAAATATTTATATATTTTTATCTACTACAAAAAAGGTTAAAAGATAAATTTTTAATATACACAGAACAAAGGATTGTTATAAAAATAAGCTCATTACAATATTGGTTCTATATAATTTTTAATAAAATTGAAAGTTTTAAAATAAGTTAAATAGCTTTAATTGGCAATACTCTAGTATTTTTGTTTACTCTGCTTGAATATTTACATAATTAATACATAAAAATTTGTTTTATACATAATATACATATAGTTAATACTAATATATGTCAGAAGGCTCAAGCCCAGAAAATAATTTGACAAAATAAAAATCAAAGAATGGTAGTAGCTTTGTAGAAAGAGCCTTATGAAAGGCCTCTTTTCTACAAGAATATTACTACATAGTAGGAAAAAAATCCTTTTAAAAACGTCTTACCTACCAGTAACTTAATGTAGTTCTAATAATTATAGCCAGTAAATTTAATGCCTTCACTTAAATCGCAATGCTTGATGGAATTTTTAAAATAGACGATTCATCTTATAAGATCATAGGCCAAAGCTTAGGCCTATGTCTTTAAGTTTACGCGATCGCTTACACCGGCGTAGTAGTTCATTGTGGAAGAGGTCCTCCCTACTCGTACCATCATCACGGCATGCCTTGGTGCAAGGTTCACATGCTTGAAGATCTAGCAATAATGCGATACGTGCTTCTCATTGGATCCAAGGAATATTTGCGAGATGTGCCCCCCCACCCCCATTCCCCCTTTCTCCAAACCCCTTCCCATCATACCTCCGCCCCTCTGCACAAGATAATTCCTACTTGTGAGCTTAGACCTCTACTGGTCAAACTTCGCATCAAGGGTTTTTGTTTTTTGCATGAGTGTAACATTAGAATGGACCTGAAAGAGATAGGTTGTAATGAGGTGGACTGGATAGAACTAGTTCAAGATAATGATAGGTGAAATACTTCTGTAAGTGCGGCGATGGACTTTAGAGTTCGTAGTCCATAAAGTAAGTTATATTAGGGTTATAAGAATTATTAAGTAAATTAATAATAATATGATGATTTGTTTGAATGAGATAAAACTTGTTAAAATGTATCAAATAATGATATCGAGTTTGTATGATTAAATTTGATATTTTTAATATTGTAGTACTTAAAATCTGTCCGATTATTATTTTTGTTCTTCAAGCTATCTATTTAAATAAAAGTTAAGACTTAGATAAATTGATATATAAAAATAGATAAAAAATTATTTTAAAAAGTAAACAGTTTATAAAGGGATAGATGTATTAAGTGAAATTAACAACCATTTAAATGTATAAATTTAATTATTATAATTTTGGTGAAGAAAAATAGTGTAAGATATGAACATTTATATAAAAGTATAATGCATCATCAACCAGAATATTAATCTCAAAGGAGTTTATGAATATTCTAAAACATAAGTTGACACATTAAAATATTAAAACAAAAATATTACATACAATATGATGTGATGCGAATAATGTTATTAAGTCCAGATTTGTTGTGAAATAAAAAATAAAAATTAGGTTGACATTTGCCAAACTGTCAAACAAATTAAATGAAGTGGTTATGTAATGTAGAATAATCTAAGTCTTATCTTTTGTCTTTGTCCCATTACTCCTTTTTGATAACCAACATTGGAAAGAGGCTGGATTACATCATTCCAATTCCACACAATCAATTTTTATCATATCTGTTTCTTACGAAACTTAAAAGGATGTGTTATAAAACTTCAAATTTCAAAATTATATGAAGGTGAAACCACAATTTCGGGAAATTACAATTTCTTAAGAGAGTATGTTCTCGACTACATCCCAGTTTCACTCCTTCCACTTAATTGGCTTGCCTGAAATCTTCAATTTTCAGCGCTTATGTAAGATGAGGCATACATCGCAGTTATCAATTCAGTGCTTCCTTATTTTTGTTTGTTTATATTTAAGCTAAAATAACTCCATGGGCTACGTATAACCCGAACGCGGTGCTAATATTAGTAACTCAATGGGTGCGTATAACCCGAACGCGGTATTTATAATAATAACTCCATGGCGTTAGCCCTCATTAGAGCTATGCCAACAGAACGGACGCCACTGTTAGCGATGATAGTGCCAACATTTGCGGCTAGATGGTGCCATATGGTCAACACGACTAATGTTTGAGGCGTTAATGTCAGTTTTCTAGACCCGAGCTACTACTTGTTAATTCAAAGAGCTCCGTGTTTGTCACCACGAGACTGAGTTTGACCCCGTTCCAGACCCACTGCTTCACATATAAATTTTGTAAGCGCAGGGTATCGAACCCAGGACCTCTAGAACTGTAGCCAAGAACTCTATCCTTTAGACCACAGAGGTGGTATACTTAACTAACTTTACCATAAACTAGCCTATGTTCCCTTTTGCACACGTATGGTCACCATTAACACGCAAAAGTTTATTTACAAGCCAGTTACTAAGGGTTATGACATACGGGCTTATCTCCAGTGATAACACTCCCAATTATTGGTTGAATAGATACTTCTTTTTTTTTTTNTTTTAAAGTGAAAATATTAATGTGTAGTTGACCTCCGTCGTTTTGGGGTAGAGTGCTTGCCTCAGGACCCGATGTTCATGGGTTAAATTCCAACTGAAGTCAACGGATTTTTCTTGAGCGGTAAAAATCCTCAACACAATTTCCTTTGAAGGGGAAGTAAAACCGTCGGTTTTATGATGATTGTGACGTTTAAAAGAACCCTAAAATGTTTGTTAAAATATTTTCCCCGACAAAATCGGTAAGCCCTTTCACTATCGTTCTTAGAAATTTTCGTGCGCTAATATAATCAATTGGTTAAATAGTAAGCGTTAAGTAACACAAAAAATAAATAATATGTGATACTAAAATAAAACAAACTTCTTCTTAAATATCTCTATAGTTTAGATTAATTAGGTAAAATTATTTTGGTTCATATCTCAGGAATTTAAATTTCACCCTCTTCCTAGCCAGATAACAAGACACCTTTTACCACATACTCAATGGTTTGTGACATTTAGGCTAGTTTATTGGTCAACAAAATTCTCTGTAAGCTGATCAATAAATTTAATCTAGAAAGTGGACTGCGGCACTAAAGCAAGTGATAGCTCACTGTATCAATGATCTCAGGTGAAATTAGTCCCAGTTGCCTGAAAGTCCGTTTAAAAACAATAACAAACACCTGTGGGCACGCAGTATAATCTACTTTGTCAGTGATGAGATAATTACTTGAATACAAGCTTAAATTAGGGAGTTTTTCTTCATAGATGATTCTTGTCTTCCCATTAAATTCTGATAAATTTAGTTTAAAAACTACCTTCCTCATCCCTACATCATTAGTGTAAATATTTGGATTCCCTGGATTGATAGTAGTGTTAAAAAAAACTACCCAAATGAATGATTGAGTAAATGAATATACGAATATATACATATAAGTATGCATGCCTAAATGTTTATTTATGGTTAGAGAAGCAAAGTTAATAAAATACAAGTTGCAGACCAACTGAGTTGATGAATATGCAAAGTGTTTTTAAGAGAAAGAGTACAAAAAAGTAGGGTAAGGGGAGGTAAAAACCCCTAACAACAGCTGTTGCGTCATTATTGTAATGGCGGGAAAAAGCCTGAGCTCCAAGTTGCTACGGACGTACACAGGCGTTCCCCTGGGGACGGCAGAAAACTGACGTAAACAAGGATAGCCGTATAAGGAGGACAGAACAAACAAAGCCATAGAAGCCGCAGCGACATGGAGTAATAACACAAATGGAACTGAATTTCCTACGACATAGGAAGACCGTAACGTAATATTTACCACCTTGTTATTGAAAAGCAAAGGGATGTTTTTTCTTTCTTTTTTGTTTGCTGGGCATTTATATTTTGTTCATCTTTTAGCCTACTCCATCGTAATTCTTTGTCTATAGTGGTTGGTCAATTCCATCGGGCGGGTTGAGAAAGTCTATATAACAATATGATGATATATGAACCAAATTAAAAATGATTACGTCTTAATATATTCTAGTTCAATGTTTTTTTTCCCCTCTTTCTCATAACAAATATTAAAATATAAACAATTTTTAAACCTGTTTTCACCAGAGAGCCTGTACTCAGTTGAAATAACAAAATAGCCTCATTATACAATTAAGTATATTATAAAATAATTAAACGAAATTTTAGCCTAATCTAAAGACGAATGTAATAAATGAGCACTATTTTTTCTCAAAGAGCATCATGTTTTCCCAAGGAACATAACGGTTCTTCCAGCTATGCCACCAGAAGTTGTTTATTTTCATTACTATGTGGCTCCTGTACAGGCGATAGCTTTTCTTCTGATATTTAGGTATGTGATAGCGCTATGAATCCCCGTTAATATACTTCTTTACATTTGTGTGTTTAAAAAAATATATTTTTCAGCCTCTACAAAATTAAAGCTATCTAATATATATACACACTTTTTTGTTTCTATTAGTTTAGAAGTTTATGGGGGGAGGGGGGCCGGGTGATCCTTTTACAAATTTGCCAAATTTAAATTTTCTTCCGCACTGAAAGATACATTTTCTAATTTTTACTTACAATTCCCGTTTGTCAATTTATTCGGGGTGGTATATTTACTTAAATGCCAAATTTCAATTTTATTCTAAGGAAAGAAGTTTTTTCTATTAGTTTAGAATATTTCTAGACCCCATTTCTTTGAATACATTTTTTAAGGTTCACATTTTCAATAATATTTGATTATTTGGGGTGGCCGTCTAAACGGCTTGCAAGTATTTAAATTTTATACCACACTTAGAAATGTATTTTATTAATTTTTTAAACTCTTATATCTTTTTCAACCAAAATATCAATTTTAAAATTAAAAGAAAATACTTTAATACTTATTTAGCTATTTACGAAAACTCTATTTTATAGCATATTAAAGGATTTTTTCTATAATTTTGGAAATTTATTATCATTGCCCATTTTGCTACATCTACACCCATCTTCCCATTTTGTAAATTCAAATTTTAATATTTTTTTATTTTTATTTTTATAGCTTTACCCTCTTCAAATATAAAAATTTCAATTTCTGATAAGTGGTTGATAATTTATTCTTTGGAAAATTCCAAACCTGAACATTTCCCGTAGCTCTATTTTAAATTATAAATGTTCAATCTCTTCTAGTTATTTGTATTTACACCCTATATTTTAGTAAACTATTCCAATTTTCTATTGTGTCCACCAAAAAGTTTTATTGTTTTAGAAATCTTAAGGAGAACCTTTTTCCTTGTTAAGGTCCTTAATTATTCAATTTACGAATGTTCAGACCTTCATTAGGGCTTGGGATGGTCCTTACACTTTCCCGAAAAATCTCAATCTTCTACCACACTGAAAAGTAGTTAGTTCTTTTAGTTTTAGCAAGTTGGAACCCCTTTAGCTATTTGTCTTATGTACCAGCATTGAAAACCCTCAAATAATTTCTCGAAAATTTAACGGTATATAACAATTTTTTGAAAATTTAATACGATTTAGGTATTGATTTAGAGCCAGCCAACTTGAATTTCAAAAATAAAATTTGTGTTTATCAATGTTAGAAACTTCCCGGAAATTTAATTTCAGCGCGATCATGCAAACTTGCCCATTTTAGAATTTTTCAGGTTTATGAGTTTTCACATCATTTTAGAATTCCCTAGAAATTCCATTTAAAGTTTCAACCCTCTAGCTCACCGGGTAGTACAAGAAAAACCTTTGTAAGGAAAAACAGACAGGCACGGGATGGATTTTATATTATAGATTAATATAAATTAGATTATTTTCTCGCAATTGAAACGTTTCTAAAACTAATTCAGTATTCATCTGCCTCTCAAATAATTGTGTCTTGGCCTTTAATTGTCAAAGTAAACACGAATGTCCAATACCTGGTTTATACAAAGACGAGTTTATATTTGTTTTATGGCTACAAATACCTACGGATATCAATTAATTTTGATTTGTTTGTGAATTATTTTAAAGTTCCACGATGCATTATATATGAATATATATTCATTTTTTAAAGGTACAAAGTTTGGTTCCTAGCAGTAATTGATCTTTAATAGTAGATGAACAGTAACAAAAAGGACTAATACAATTGTGAAGAGATTTTTCGATATTAAATTTTTTAATATTAGTAATATTATATAATACAGATTTTAACAGCTAAGTCTTTCCCATTTTTCTTGACCATAACCGATAATTATTTATAAAAGTAGTTCCTAAATTGGTCCTCATGAATTTGAGTTGACCCCCTTTCAGATCCACTGCTTAACATAAAAATCTCAAAGCACCTTGGATTGAACCTAGGACCTTTAGATGTTTAGCCAGGAGCTCTGACCACTATATAATAGAGGTGGCCTATAAAATATATATTGTATAAAGAAAATAGATGAATAATTACATAAGTGAGATTAAAATAAATCTCTGGCTAAGATAATTGCTGCGTTGAAACAAAATAATAAACAAAAAGTCGCACCGTGGATTGTTTTCTACCCTGTGCTTTTAATTGTTTGCGTTTAGTATGATTTCAAAACTACTTTCTCGCCCTTAGCGAGTATATATTTCCTCGCTGGACTATCAATGTAAACATCAAACTTTTTTAGGCTTGTAAAGATGATACAGAGACATTAAAAATATGAAAACAAACATAAATTTTAAAATTAGAAACAAAAACGATAACGTATTGATCAAGCTCTAATGGTTTGAAAACGAAACATCCTAAAATGTTGAAAGAGAGACACGTTAGCAGCCAATCTTAGCCTTAACACTTTCAACTTTCAGTGACTTTAAGCGTCTCCCCGTTACTCCCATTTCACTTCAACCTAATTTCTCAGAACGATGAGCACAAGAGTGTCTGCCGCCCAAACCACCAGCGGTTCAGTCGAGCATACAGCTAATGTCTATATCTGCGGTGTGGGGAGAAGGAGGTTAGTGAGGGTAAGGGGGATAAAGGGGTGAAGAGATGAAAATCCTTCTTCATCCTACACACAAACTTTATAAATTTGCGTGCAGCGAATTGTGAAAAAAAAGAACTTTTATTTTTGGAAATACCAGGAAAAAAGTATTTTTTTATAAAAAAGACTCCATTAATCCGAATATGGTCATCGGTGGTTTAAATTTTCTTCTAATTAAAAAGTTTTCCGTCATCTCTCTCTCTCAGTTCTCTTTGATTTTGATTTGAATATCTGTAGGCCTAAATTTAAAGACTTGCACTGCAAATTTAAAAACTTAGTAAATGTGATCATTTTAAAGAGAATTATTTAAATCATAAATACTAAACTTTTTTCAGATTTAAAACTTAGTAAAATAAATGTTTATTTACGTAATATATTCACTGCACTTTCGAGGTAAGAACCGGGTCTAATTTATTCATTTGAATATTATTTTAATATTAGATAATTTCCGTATCTTTAACTTCAGTTTAACGCTAATAGAGATAATAGTTCCTAGGAGAAAACTTAAAGAGTAAGCTTTGAATCCCTCGTATATTCACATTCTTTCAATTTCCCTTAATAATTAAGGCCATGTTTAGAGTCTAGTATCGGGATTCAACAAATATTCCTGTATACAAATAACAAGAATTTTGTCAAACACCAATCCTCCCCCAGAAAATTTTCACCATTTATATACCCCTAAAAGCTCACCTTGAACCGTCGCTTCTTCTATCACGTAGATAAAGAGACGATTACGATTACTATTACTTTATTACATAAGTTAGAATTGATGAACGATAGGGAAGGAAAATGCATCACAGATTTGTATAAGTTTAAGAAATAAGTTTATTAAAAATAAATCTAAAAGATATAGAATTACATTTGAGTGAAAAATCTTTAATTCAATTAATTAACGATAACTGTATCCCGTTATTGAGATAGAAAACATTCGGTTGGGCGAATAGATATTAGCACTTTATAGATAAGGAACCGAAAGAAGTTAGATAGAACATTTCGTTCAGTTTAATAACTCTAGAAATAGGGATATTCGCTCTTACTCGAACGAAGGAGCGTCTACCACAACTTGGCAACAGTAAAAATTTGAATTAAGTTTTAGGCAATATAGGCCTACATAAAGACAACCTAGCCAGGCCAGTACCCGGCTAATAACTGAGGTGTATAATCATTAATGATGGTGAAACAATTTAAAGTAGAAATTTAGCATCAAACCCTATATTTTTAGAGTTACTAAGAGGAATATTATTTAAGCTTGCTAGCTTGTATTAACCCTTATGGGGGGCTACGAAAAACCTAGGAATAATATCCTATAAGAGGAGCTTCCATTTTATAAATAATAGATAGCTAACAATCAGGCATATACACAGTATTTTACTATGGCCGGTCATTTCCTAATGAGTACTGTCAAAACAATCAGTAGTAAATTTATACATTTACCCATTAATAGAGCATACAATAGCTAGTACAAAATATCTTTGAACACTTAGATACTTGTGGCGCCTGAACGGGGCCGGAACAAAGCATTATCCCCGCGGGCCACTAGTTCAATCTAGTAGTGCTCCCACAGGTTGTGCACCGTAGATATCTACACAAAATGGGTGCAATCATGACTGCAATCAGTCACTGACCTAACTGGGTCCAGGAATGAAGTGTTATATGATCTTATTGTAGCCATAAAGAGATCCTAAACGTGATCATACAGTTCAGCGTGTCATAAAAATATAACAAAGTCTAAGGACTTAGAAAAGGAAATCAAATTCATGGACTCGGTATATACAACTACCTGGTCCTATACATATGTAGAGCATAGAGCCCTCGTATTTAAACTATGCCTTATGGTCATAGAGGAATAACCGCCAGACAATCTGATCCAAGAAACTATGTCTGATGGACATAGAAAACAACGTCCGATATTCTGACACGATACTCAATGTCTAATCGACATTGAAAATAAAGCAAAACATTCTGATACACGAAACTAATTCTAATTGACATAGAAATTGAGTTTAGAATCTATCGTATACTATAAACAGAAGAGAACAGAAGAGGCTTCCTCTGCGACATGGCGGTGAAACCGACGCCTGACACAACGTGGCCACCAGTAGTCTTCGGTGCTGAAGTTTTACGTCGTAGTTCTTCCTTCGGTGAGTAAATACAATGGAATACAAAAATACGAGTCACAAGGAAACCGTTATATAGCAACAGGACCAATACGGGATTGGACTACATCATGATATCTAAGGGTAGAAGGGGGATTAGAGTTGTAGAATTACTCCACATTCTCACTAGCGGTGTCAGAAGGTGTGGAGAGCAAAGACAATTATCTTTCTTTTCTTCGATGTGTTCCCTTCGATCAAGACGTGAAAATGCTCGCGGTGCTGGTATGGTCCTCTGGGGCAATTTTCCTCGACATTTGGGCGTTTCGCGGCAACATCAATTCACAGTGAGTCAACACCTGCCACATCTTATAGAAATAGATTAGTACTTGTTTTATTGTTTTAAATGTCTTTATGGAATTTTAATTGTAGATGTCATATTATATATCTGACATGCTACAACCTTTAAAAATTTCCAACAGATGAAAAAATGCAACCATTTTTACCGGGTTTATTTCAAATGCACAAAATTTAAGCGTAACTCTCTGTTATCCTTTTTCTTTTTCCGAACCGTTGTCACCTTGCTTAGGTATTTTATTCAAAGAAAAATAATTTCACTCTAATTTATTAAACAATACGCTCTCTATTCAATAGATTAGTTAAATAAAAAAATAAAAACATAATTAAGTCAGAGTAATTAGTAATTTAGTAAAGAAAGCAAATACATCTTGAAATTTATCTGTTATGTGTGATTAAATTTATATAACATAACTCTACTTATTTTCTTAAATGCCTTTTGGGATACTAATTTTTCTAATCAACCCAAAGCCCTCGACCTAAATTTGAGTATATTTCCTCTAAATTCCACCTTCCTCACCTCTGAAACACTATCATAATTAATATAATATTATGCATATAGCCACAATGGGGAAAAACATGGTGAAAAAAAGATTTATAAAAAGTTAATCATGATAATATATAAATATATTTCATACACGTCACATGTTTTACTTTATCGCTTTCTTATCTTACATGTCTCTCAGATTTTTTAAAACAGAACTTACGTCTTCTTTAATTTAATTCTAAAATAAAAAACGTTTGCGATTTTTTTTACAGCCACTATCTTTATTTCCTTTGAGTCACGAAATGAATTTATGATTAGTTCATGGCGCTTCCACCCGTGTGTGCTGCTTGCTTCTTGCGACCTAGCTAAGCCCAATTTATCCTCGGGAACTAGATTTTGTTGGCTACAGCTTCTTGTACTTTCATTAAATTTCACTCATGATAAAAACTTTAGAACCAGAAATACGTTCATTTTATTTCGCCTTGATTCGAGATTATTTGTGGGGTACAGATATAAACTCAAGATTTACGAGATTGTAGGTGACCTCTGCTGTTAAGATTCACAGCTTGATATCTTGGATCTATTTTTTTTTATTTAGTACCACACATTATCTCAGCTGGTAGCGCATCTTTCTGTTTATACAGCACGAATAAAAACGGTAGTATCTGGTGAAATTAATACTGCTTCTTTTACAGTAAAGAATTAAAGGTGGGACTACGGGATGTTGTGTTTGCTCTAGTGTTAAATTAGTTTGTAAGACGTGTGCTAAAAGAGTTGGCTGTGCTATTAAGTATACAAAATATTATCAAGTAAAAAAAGAGCTATATTTGTAAATGTTTTGTTTTAATCTTTACTTATTGATGTTTATTTTAATTTCCCCTTTGTAATACGTTTCTTTAGAAAGAGGCTTAGATATTAATGTATGTGTATTTAGTGTGGAATGACCACCTCTGTGACCTTGTGGTCAAAGTTCGTGGTTACAGATTTATAGATCAAGGGTTTGATCCACGGCGCTTCTAAAATTTATCTGTGAGGTAGGGGGTCTGGAAGGGGGTCGAACTCAGCCTCGTTAGAGTTAATGTGTAGTAACTTGAATAAAGAAATAGAAGCTCTGGTTTATAAAACTGATATTAATGGCTGGAGGGCTCGTTGTGCTGATCACATGACACCCTTTATTCGCAAATGTATGCGCTTTCATCGCTAAAGGTGGTGGCCACTCGGTTTGTAAAGCAGTCTTACGGGCTCAATTCATGGAGTTTTTATAATTAAATATATAAAAATAAGCGTTAAATACAGTCTAGCTTTCCTTTACAAACGTGTGCACAGGGGATTTAAATGTAAAATCCAAGTTTATTTAGTAATTCTACACGATGGATGAACACAATTTCGTCAGTGTTACACGATCGTGATCCCATATAAATGTATTTGTAATAAAACATATCAAAGTTGACTCGAAGAGCTACTACGACTTTTCTGTCATTTCAAGCGACTCATGTTTCACTTAGGTCAAATAGTCCCCTTTTACATCTGCCGCGATTACATTACGAAGTTCAAACCGTCGGAGAGCATCGAATCCTTAATTAGTGAATGTATACAGAGACTACACTAGACACCGTACAAATATTTAACCCTTTCCGTTGGGGGCTTGTAATACCAAGAAAATAAAACACAAGGTATCTGTTGAAACCACCATCGTTGGCGGAACCACAATCTGACGTTCAATTAATGGAAACATCCCCCAATTATTGAAACTTACAAACATGTTTATCCATCCGTTCGCTCTTTGGTCACCAAAGTCAACGTTCAAAGACAAACCCTCCCTCCCATCACATACGAGAGTTTCCAGTGACGTTTACCAAGTGTTGGTAGTACTGACCGGAAGGACGGTGGTGGCTTCTCAAGGGAAATACCCGCGACCAGTGGAGCCCCACAACGGTCGCAATGGTAAACTAACCGACAAGGGAAAAGAGAAGGAAAGCTTCTATTTCCCTGCGTCCTTTAGAGATTTGAAGCACAAGCACATTTGATAAGCCTACTACGTATTTTTTTTCATGGATAAGGGAAGGGGAAGAACGTATTGACACAACTCTCCAAAGTTGAGTTTCAGACTTTCTCCCTCCGCTCCCTTTCAACCCTTTTCGAAGCCAGGACTTTGTAAAGACATTTCGTCTAAAACTTTTAGTGCATAAATAACATAAGTGCAATTTATAAACGTCAACGAAGAACTAAAATTCATTAATAGTTTATATGTTAAGTTACGAGTATGAGAATTTTAATTGGCTTTGATAGGCGTTTTTTGTTGTCTTTTCAGTTCCATACATTAATTTGAAATAAAAAAATAAAAATTCAATGCTATTGATCTTGTTAGAGAGCAATGAAGTTTCAAAAGACTCATTTAATTATTATTTCCAAAGAAAGATTACCATGTGTATACAAAGTCAAAATGAAAAATATAAATATATATTTTGTGGAAATATTTCATAAAGCTTTAATTTGCTACTATTAATTTTTAATACATTGAATAAATGAATGATCTATTTACAAATATATATGTTTCTTATATTATACAGACAAGCATGGGATAAATATTTTTAATTTTTAAAGATCTTGGACCAACCATACCTTAAAATGGCGAGTTTTACGAAGATGAACTAAACCCCAATTTAACGTCGTAGATATAATTGTGTTATTAAAGTTTGATTGGCATTCATAAATTAGTTCAAAAACTGTAAGAAAACCAACACACTTTTAAATATATCCTTAATGCAATGTTCCACCCAGAGAAAATGTAGCGTAATATAATGTAATAAGAGTTTCTCATCGTAACATTAGATTGCATTTTAAATTTTTTTAAATTCATTTTGTTTTTTAAAGTGCACTTTATGAAACGACTGATTACAAAGCACACAACTTATAAACTAACTTAAATGTAGAGCAAACACCTCACCCATCCCAGGGACGTTAATTCTTCATTGTGAGTGGGGAAACCTTCATTTAACTAATTATACATTTTTTTTGTCATGCCAGGAATCAAACCCGGGATATTTAGATCAATAGACAGACACACTACAGATTGAACTAAGGTGTTGGAGTTTACATCTACAAATTGTCTTGTTTCTTGATGACATCAGGGGTAGGGGGTTTGAAATGTTCACAAAAACAATTTCAAGAAATAGTATTTCAAATAAATTTATGAATACTCTCCAAGAAAATGGATATTTGAAATGATGATGCCCTTGAAGGAATTATAGAGAATATAAATTTGTAGATATATATTTATTCATTGATATTTGGAACCACCAAGTTAAATACAGTAGAACCAGATTACCAAACCCTTCCTTCACCTCTGACAAGACATCTTGTGAACGTGAGGAATGCCAGGCCTCCACCGTGGTTCGGATTCCACGTTAAACTGTAGGTCCTCCATTTCATTTCACAATCACCCTACCATTACACATTATCGTAAGTGCGTATAACCCGAACGGGTAGTAAGACGCGGTGCTAATAATAATAATACAGTAGAACCAGAGTCCAAATCCCAAAATTGTGTACAATATGAAAACTATTTTCGTAAAATGGAAAAAATATATATTTAAGTCAAATTAAATAGACTGTATTTTATTGATAACAAGCTCAAAGTTAAAAATGAACTATGATAAACAGTGACAATCTATGTTTTCATTTACAGGTTGTTGTCAAGACAATGTGTTAGCAAAATTAACCCGTTTCTGTGGTCAAATGCTCTAAATTGTAAGGTGACACTCTCGCCATAAACTAGACTGCCCATGAAGGGGCATCAGGGTTCAAACCTAAGTTGAGTATACTGATGGTGGTTTTATAAAATTGGTTTCCTAATCTTCCTTCACGCCGATGTGGGTACAATTAAAAAAAAAATCAACTGTCTTCATCCCTAGAAAAGTAGCGTAGTTAATTTTTTCTTAGCACTGCATCTTACTACCCTTTAGGGTTATAGCTTATGCTTATTTACTAAGTACGCTAGTGTTTTTTATGAATAGGGAATGCTATATTTATAGGAAGTGTACCCGCACTTGCATGGTTGGAGAGTTGAAAACAGTTTTTGGTTAAAACCACCCTCATTATACCCGATCTAGCTTAGAACTTCAATCTTCCCGTCATCGGTAGTCTAGTACTCTAGAGTAACACCTTAGACCATGTAGCCACCAAAGTGGTTCGTAATTAATTAATACGCGTAAAACTTGAATGCGTAGGTGTACGCGGCAACAGAAGAAACCAAAAACCACTTGTAAATGTAAATGAGATCAAGACAATGGCAAACTATTCAAGAAAAACAGTGCTTGCTGTGACTAGAAACGTTTGATGGACGCACGCAGTGTGTAGTATTTTACCACTTGATACGAATTTTTGGTAATCTGAACAAGCCTGGACCAATTAGTTCGGATTAATGGACTTCTACTGTAATTAAATGAACGATGGGCAGGGGGAGGGGGGGGAGCGCTAGAGATGTTGATAGCAGGATTGAGCTTCCTTACCGTCAGAAGTTGTGAGTTAAAATATTTAGCACCGCGTCTTACTACCCGTTCGGATTATACGCTTTAAGTACTAATTAATCTAATGGATTAGGAATTGAGAAGTTTGAATTAGAGGAAGTGAACCCGCATTTGCGTGGAGGGAGAGTGGAAAACCATTTAGGAAAAAC
>CABFOV010000208.1:175410-187925 GCA_902141375.1 Timema poppense
CCCCCCCCCCCCCCCCAATCTGGGTACACTTAATAATTTCTTCTCAAATCAAGAACCTTTATTAATGTGTGACCTTTGCTTGACAAAGTCATTATTTTGACTGTGTATTTATTTTACTTATGTAGATTTTATGTTTGTTTGCTTGTTTTTTTATTTATTTTTAAATAAATGTTTGAACCAATATAAATTAAACACTTTTTTCTTTCTTTAAACGCCACATTTATATTAATTTGATATTTTTTTAGGCTCTGATATAATATGTTTTTTAGTTAATTTTTTAAAAATTAGTTTAATTAGGGCATCCACTTAATTGGACCAACGTGATCTTGTCTCATTGTGTCACAATTAATGGGACTCAACTGTATTTATAAATTAGTTTTATTTGAGATTAAAAAAATATATATGGCAGCGTTTTTGAAACTGCTAGCTTGAGGTTTTAGTTGGTTAGTGTGAGTTTAAATCGCTGACCAAGGAGATATTTTCACAACACTTATGATGAATATTGTTTTCACGTGTACCAAACTGCACAGGTACACGTCTATCCCTCATTGATATGCAAAATAAGGATCTGAGCAAAGAAAATGACAATAAGAAGGTACTGGATAGAAATACCAATGTAGGATGAAGAGACTGAAAAATAGAATGGAATAAATAGAATAAAAGCTACACGATACAAAAAAAAAAGTGTCGCCACTTAGTAGTTTCATCACGTGTTCGAATAAGAAAGGTGAGGTGGAGAGTAAAGGATTGTTGAGGGAGGAAGTGGGAGGGGGTGGAGGAAACTGTGTCACCTTAGTGCTCACTGAATAGAAGAGAAACTACAGTGATGGATCTTAACGGTACTAAGTCATGAAGCGGTAAAGAGGCTTTTAAGTGTTTTCTCACACCGATTTGAAATTGTATAAACATACCTACTCGTGACCTAAAATTTTCATTTTTAAATGAATTCTGGGATGTAATGAAACTAGATTTAGGCATGTATTTTTCATCACAAATATATTTTTTTTATTTTTTTGCCAAAAAAAATAAATAAAAATGGATTAGGTTATTTGGAGTAGTTTTCTAAACATTTTAACCTCAACCCTTCTTGAATACTTGTCATGAGCGTTACATTTGACCAATTACTTTTAAAATAAATCTATCTAACGTTAAAACTTCTGAACCTACCTATTAGCTCAGCACATGACCTATAAACCAACTTAAATCTGAAACAGACACAAGGAATACCAATGATAGATATTCAAAAATGGTTTATATTGATAACTTATGTGTAGAAAATTGAACTAAATGTATCTACTGGAGCAAATGTTTATATATTTTGCCAATAAATGTTATTTGTTAAAAAAAATTTAAAAATATGGACCTTAACTAGAGTCCCCTTCCAAATGACCTTAAAGCACGAAGATCTCTTACCATTCGATTGCTGAATTCGTATTTTAAGAGTCCATCTCACCTGATAGATAGCACATAGCTTAGTAAGGTAATACAGCTATAACAAGACAATGGATCTTGTTGGGGTTCTAAGTACTATTATAGTTTATAAAACAATGAAACTGAGACTTGTAAATCAGCCTTAAAGCCTTTAAAAAATACGTCAATATTGACCACCTCTGTTTTCTGGTGGCCAGAATTTCTGGTTACAAATCCAGAGGTCCCGGGCTCGATCCTCGGAGCTTCCCGAATTTTTCTGTGAACCAGTGTGTTTGGAACTGGATCAAACTCGGCCTCGTGAGGACAAATGATGCACTACCTGGATAAATAAGTATCAGGTGCAGTCTAGAAAACTGATATTAATGGTGGGAAGCTTTGCTGTGCTGACCACATGACACCCTCTTTTCGCAAATGTTGGTGGTAGCAGCGGCTGGCCACTCTCTCAGTCAATAAAGCTGGATTGTGGTTTTATGTCATGAAGTTATTTTTCTTAAATCAAGATGGGAAAATAATTATTTTACAGTTAAAATACTATTTCACTTATCCTAATTTCTCTGTTGTCACGCGAAGAGTGCAGAAAATCGCTATCCAATACGTTTCATGATTCGATCGTAATCATGAATCAAATTTTCCAGTTAATCGGCCTTGAGATGTTATTTATACTACTCGTACCATTCACTTGAACTAAGGACACCTTAGAATTAGATCTTAGACTATACCCCCAGGCAAAGCTAATATCTGTGGGGAGTTCTGAAAATATCAACCTTTCTGAAGTGCCTTGTCTCGCTTTTACATTAATTCCGTTTGAAGTTTATTTGAACCATGTTAAGCATGGCGTAGTAATGCAAGACATAGCTAGCTCTACACCAGTTTCTTTTAACTCCCGGAACATTTGTTGAATGACACAAGATACTCCGCGCGGGTGTTTAGTTTTATAAATCGTCGTAACGACTTAACATGTGCACGGTATCTACGTGACTTGGTGATTGGAGTGCTTCGTGCGTAAACAGGTTAAACGCTTTCAACATGGACGCTCAAATTTAGAAATGAGGGTAGTTTTATATCGACTGCGATGTGAGAACAGAAAAGGAAGATCGATCGTCTGGAGAAATCAGCATGCGACAACGATTTATTATTATTATATTTATCATTAGGTGTTTTGCTTTACGACAGGTCCATTCCGATGTTCAGTTAACTTAAGCCACCAATGCGTCCCTGTCCTCTGCTTTCTCCTTCAGCTCACATAAATTATATAGTATTTTGATTCCTTAATCTACTATAAACTGTTTAACATCATGTCATTCAGTATCACTGCACTTATGCTCCAATCAAGTAATTGGCAGATTTTTTAAGAAATGTAACCTGGCGGAAAAATTTACATTATTAAATTTTTTTGCATGTCACAAAGTCCAGGCGTAATTTTAGACTTTTGTGACTTTTATAAATAAATCAACATATCAACATCAACCTATTTTTTCATGACATCAAGAACCATGTCTTAATAACGTCACTGACTTAAGTGAATTATGTACATATTGAGGAATTACTATCGAAAATTGGCAACATTTGATATTATAATCTTTATAGTAAATTATTTATCACAAACAAAAAAATTGGTTTGTCATAGCTCGAGAAATTGCTCTCGATGAAAATTGTGGTTTTTTTAAACTACGGCTTCTCCTTTTCATATTTTTGAAATCTGAAATACTTAGGTCTATACTCTATGTACAAACTTTTGTTTGAAATAATCCCTATAAACATAGGTTAGTTAGAGCTAGATTTGTTTAGTAGCGTTAACAAAAAATGCAGCAATATTGGTTTTATTATACGAGTATTGATGCTATCTGACAGAAGTGACAGTTTCAGAATTTTTTTGAAGTCTTAATATATTAAACTAGTCTTACACTGGAATACCCATTGCTTTAAAAAGTAGTATAATCATGTTTTTAGTTATGGATATTATCGAAAACGCTAGGTGAGCGGTTAATACGTCCGATCTCTGACCTTTTTCGTTCCAGCTCATTCATGGAGGGTAGCACTGGAGATATTCCCTATAATATAGTTCTAGATATAGTGCAGTTCGACTTAAAAGCATGGTAGTTAGAGAAGCGACTGTTAAATCTCTTAACAATAATACTTAGTATTTTTTTTATCACCGCGTCCTATTACTTGTTCATGTCATACGCATCCTAGTAATTAGTTTCACTGATAGCTAGTAGAGAGCACTTGCATAGCATTAATATACATGATTTATATAAACATTTTAAGCAAAATTGCAATCTCGTTGTTGTCATAAGGCCCACCAATGAATCATAAAGTGGTTTCAATTAACTCCAGCCGGGCCGGTAAATTAACCATGGACCTTTAAGAGAGCGCCAACCACCACTGTGTTCAATATTAGATACCAGCCACCGAGAAAAAGTGAACATTTTGAACGAATGTTTGATGAACCATGATGCAATCTACTTACAGGAAAGTAATAAACAAAATGTTTGGAAATGAGCACTAAATGAGTGAGAGAATAAACGATGTGTGAAATTTGCCAACGTAGTTACACATCTGTACTCGATCTAGCTCTGAGTTAATTAGAATATAATTTGGAGTTAATTAACGTTTGATGGGAATGGAAATAATCACACACATTAAAAAAAAACACCCGTGGAAATGAAAAAAAAAAATTCCCATGATATATGATTGTAATGAACATATAATTCAAGCAGCTTGTAGGCATGTAGGGTCAAATGTTGTATGTATGTAAATTATTTATTATTTAAAAAAAATGTGTATCTGCCGTTTAATAAAGTCCCTGTAAGATCCTGAAAAATGTCCCCGAATCATTAGTATTAAAAAAGTCTCAAATTTTTCTTAATGTAGGTCTAGTTTGAATAAATAATGAATATATATAAATATATATATTTATTAACAGAAGTGTAACATGTTCAAATACCCTCTGTTCTAATAAAATACTATAAGTTAATGTCAAAATATATGTACAAAGAGATTCCAAAATTGATATTCTACTAGTGCTCATTTTCAATAAATTTATGGGTAAAATTTAAATTTATGAATAACCAAACAAAGAATCTTGGAACTTTATTTGGTTTCACAAACTTTTTATTGACAAATGTTTAAATTAAAAACATCCGTAAATTTTTGTCGTTTTTGTGCTTTTAATCTTACAAGTTTTTAGACGATTAATGAAGTATCAAGAGGAATAATACTCAAGAAAATAAGAAAACATTACAACGTGTACCTATCATAAAGTAATTCTTGGATCGCGGGCGTGAACATTAATGTTATGTGTGTCAGATGATGACTCAATTCTCGCCATGGTCTGTTATGTTGGTTTAATCCACGAGTTTTGTAGTTAACTATAGGTGTGAACCTATTTGGTAACAACTTTTAGAGTCAAGTATGTACAACTATATGAAACAGTAATATCATACCGAATAAAGTATTAAAAACATAAAATCATTTAAAGTTCTTTGTATGTAAAATTAAACACATTTGTTTTCCTGTAATTTTATATGATACGGCCAAACCAAATAATATATATTTATAAATGTCACCTCAAAATTTCATTAAAATACATATACTAACATACGATGCATTGTACACAATGTAACTAACTATTCCAGTTGTCCAAAGAGTTTTTTTTTAGGGGGAGTATGGTTTGAGTGAATTGGAACGTAATGCGCTGTTAATTGCACGTTTTGCAACCCCCATACCCCCTCATCCCTTAACCTCGTGCCCATCAACCCCTCATCCTCACTCCCAAACACATCACTTTGAATCCATCCTTCTCTATTAATCATAGCGTGCATTCACACAAGTAATGTAACATACTACACAACACCCCCCTGCCCCCCGCCACGGTTTTAAAACAAGGGTATTAAAATGGTGTGTACTGGGGCTTGGAAAACATCGCTCAAACGTGTGTAATATCCTTGAAGTTAAACTGAGAGCGGTTCTTGGCATGTTAATGAAATGTCTATTGTCTCATATCAATTCATTTAGTCTCTAATTTTAATGGTATTTCCTTTTTAAAGTATATTAATGTATAACGGTAAAATAACTGATTTTTTCCACTGTCTACATTAGTTTTGTCTACATAATGCACTCTAAACTAAATGTGCATTTAAAGAATTATTTTTAAACTATATTCTATTTAATTTATTTATAAAGAATAACCTAACTTATCGATAAATATAAAATAACTCGATAAGCCTGTCTATGAAAGTATTATTATAATAACCATACCACTCTACCCTACCACTCAATTGGTAGATAGATTGGTTAGTTTGGATTGTAAAAAAGTATGTCTCTTTCGGTGACCTGGCGGTCTAGGGGTAAGGTGTCAGACTTCTGTGATGGCGGCCGGGGTTCAATCCTCGGTCCCGGCAAAGATTTATCTGATTACCAAACCCTTCCTTCACCTCTGACAAGACATCTTGTGAATGTGGGGAATGCCAGGCCTCCACCGTGGTTCGGATTCCACGTTAAACTGTAGGTCCTCCATTTCATCTCACAATCACCCTACCATTACACATTAGCGTAAGTGCGTATAACCCGAACGGGTAGTAAGACGCGGTGCTAATANCATTACACATTAGCGTAAGTGCGTATAACCCGAACGGATAGTAAGACGCGATGCTAATAATAATAATAATAATAATAATAATAATAATAATAATAATAAAGAGTAGATAAAGTGAATGTTAACTAAATGTATAGCTGGAATTAAAATGCGGTGCTAAGAAACTAAATTAATACTGCTTTATTAAATATATTACATAAATTCTTAATACACTATATTTTTTGTGAATAGTTTTGATACTTTTCGGTATTAGTATGAGCTGATATGATCCTTGGCCCACTTTAACACCAACGTATGTTGAGCTTTGAACTCTAGACGGTTAGTAATAGCAAAATACGAGCTTGGGCATATAAACACAAGCCTCATTCAAGGCTTGACATTGTGACTTAATAATAATCGTTTTTGACCTAATAATAATCGAGAACGCCAATTTAAATGCCAACTGCCTCCGTCTAAAAAAAAAGGTAATGTCAGGGTCTAAAAGGCGCAAAATCTATTCTCAGAATGAAACATATGTTACTTTGAGACTAACATATTTAAATGATTGTATTGATTAGATTTGTATCCAATTTTGTGTATGATAGATGAACTCTATTTAATAGGCCCTGCTTAGTATTAAAGTTTGTAAGGAGCATTGTTATACCACCAATTTTTAGGTTTATCTTGTATGGGGCCTTAGGGTATCAAACTGTTTCAAAACTGTACCGGATAGTTGTATTTTAACTGCTAATCTTCAAAGTTGACTGAGTCCACACTGATGTAACAAAGGACTCCTTGTTAAATATTCTATACCTTCTCATTTATTTCAACAATTTAACCATTGCATAGTCAAAATATGGCTGTGCATAAAAATTTTGAAATATAATTTGTGCTCAGCCCATTTTAAAACGTTCTGTAAAGTATAAAGCCGTGGATAAACATTTCCTCCGGCACTTCTATTATATTTTAGTTTAAGTTGCAAATGTTTTTCAGTTATTCATCGCCCTGTTCAATTATACAATCTCTGTAATTTAGGTCGATTGCTGGTACATAATTGTTCAACTTGAGAATCTGAAACTCCATCCACAGCTAAGAGTATCTAATGCTGGTCTAGACGATTTCTATCCTATTAGCCTATGGGAGAAATGGTAATCATTGCTTAGGATCAACCCTCAAAATTTTAACTTTTCTCACAAAAAAAAGGGCATTCCTGTTCATTATAGTCTGAGTTCGAGTGAATGGTAGTTTGGCTTCTCTGATAAGGCGTGCCTCATTCTATATAATTATCATGCTAAAGGTCCATGTTTATACTAACGGTACAGATGGCTTGTAAGGCAAGATTATCTACAATTGTCTTTAAGAAGGTAAACTGCTATACCGGTAGATACCACAGGCATTATCACGTCTCTATTTTCCCTAATGGCGCTTAAAAATGTTTTATAGAGGTAAGTTTTATATTAGGCACTTTCAAAATAAAATAGAAAAATAAATGAGTTTGTAAATGGTATCCCATCATAGTATAAAATCAAGTTTTTGTTCTTCCAAATATATACTGCCTCCAGATTATTATTCTTTATTCATATCAGACATATTATATTGGATGTTGTCCAAAACATTGTGTGAATATCTCCTATACCCATAGTATTCACACATTCTGCCGTGCAGATAAAGTATGTTCCGTACATCTCATAGAAACGAGTTTTCACGATCAAAACACCTGGAAGTATGCGTATAGTATTTTCTTGCAAAATACTCTGTGACGACATCAAAGGAAATTTACCATAACTTCTTAAGCTTGGATGGCGAACCAAACAAAAAAAAATATGAAGGCGAGGAGACTGTCTGAGAGGAGATGGCAATCTTAAAATAACGGCTTCTACTGATGAGGGAGGTGGATAAAACGGGTAAACGCTTTTAATTGCCGATTTTCAATAAATTAATTGTGGCCAAGTGAAAAATAAGAGTGTTTCATCAGACTTTGTAATCTAAATAAAGTTTCTTTCCTATACAAGTAGTTTAATTGTTTTATTCCCAGTCACTGAAATGTTACTTTTTTACTTTACATTCGATTTCATGTGGATGAGTATGATTTTTAGCTGATCAACCTTTATTGCCTTTACCGTGCCGATATTTTGAACGTACTCATGTGACAATTCTTTTTCTTTTGCTACTATCACTTGTTGTAGCATGGATTTGTTTGGGACAGTGGTAAAATCTTATAAGAATATTACTAATACTGCTATTTTATCAAATACCTTTGTTACAGATTTGTCATTCTCGTCATTAGAGACATAAACAAGTTCTTCGCTCATTTCTGCAATCACACAGTTTACAAACACACCTAACAGCATTACTCCAACCATCCTACTACTACTACTGCGTGAGCGGAATAAATAGTTGATATATATGATATGAATATGATATTGATATGAATAGTTGCATGCAAACGGCAGTCAACTTGCGGCGCCATGGCTTTGAGTATTTACTAGCGATATACGCGATTTAAAGAGCTACTCCTAACCCCTCAGTGGAAAGAGGTAGATAATAGCAATTAAAGCAAAGTCTTAGAGTCACATGACGGACGATATAATACCTTACTCGTGAGTAAACACTTTTTAATAATTACTTGTTTTTATTCTCTTCACCCAATGTATACTCCCACACACTGTTCAATTTTGTTATAATAATAGCAGCTATCGGTCTGTCTGAATACATGTATATAGAAAGTAAACATTAAATAACTATGCACAACGTTACCAGTGTAATTCATATATCGCAATGAAACACTTTTTTACATTATAGTATGAATACGAACACAATTATACAAAAAGTTGAATTTATAATCATCTATTTGGATTTCAGGTAGAAATTTGTACTGTAATTACTTCTTGGTTTTGAAGAGGAAATAACATCTAAGCACACGCTTCGATGGCCCCCTGGTCTAAGCCCAATGGCGTCACTCGCGCAGTAGACAAGCTTCCGATGACGGGGAGATCGGAGTTCAAACTCTAGTCGTATATATTGAGGTAGGTTTTTCTAAATGGTTTTACCCTTTTCCTCCATGTAAATGTGGGTACAATTCCTATAAATTCAACCTTCTTTATCCTAAACACATTAGAATATTTAGTATATATGAGTATAACTCGAATGGGTAGTAAGATGCTGTTATTAAAGGAGGCAAAAAAATCATTTATTACCAAAATTCAACGCACCGGTGGGAAAGCGGACTAGACGTCGAACTCATAAAGAATGGTTTCCAAGGTTTGGGGAAATCAAAGTCCTTATTTTGTCTGAGGGCACTGAAAATATACTTTTCCTAAATGACCTGTTACTCTTCCTCCACACAAATAAGAATACTAAATTATAACGTCCTCCTCCCTAAACCAATATTAGAATTAAATGCAAGAGCCTAAGTAGGTAGTACAGTGGAGAAAAAGTATAGTTGTTATATATTTATAGGCTAAATAATACGATGTAAAACATATTTATACCTAAATATTTTATATATATATATATAAGTATTCTATTTTACGACGGGTTCATTCCTTTTAAGTGAACCAAGACCACCAATTCACCTTGTCCTCTTGCCTCCTTTAATTTCCAGAATTTTCTTCTTTCCTTCAAGTTGTTCAATATTTTAATCCTCCTTCTTCATAAGCTCCTCTTCCCCTCAACTTTTACTTTTATGACGTCGTGCAGAAAACAGTTCCTTCTAAGGATGTGTCTTATTCAGTTTGCTTTGTATCGAATAATCACATCTAAAATTGTTCTATGTTTAATACATATTTTAAAAATAAACATTACTCTAAAAAAACACTAACATTACAATTACCAATTAATTTTAAAATTTCCCCAAATAATTTGTTTCCAAATGATACTACAAATTTGTGAAGGACTTGTATGTAATTTTAGATTGTTTAAATTATTAGAAAAAGTACTACCCCAAACTCTACAGCGAGGTTAAAATACTTTCCAAAATAGTAATCTAAAAGCATATTACGTTGATTCAACGAGATTCAAGTGGTTTTTCAAGTGTCTAAAATCAACAACTTCCCCCGTACATTTCAATTACTTAACCACTGTTACAACCAATTAATACGATTAAAGTGGAAATTGTTTTGTTTCATGTTTGAAATGGTATGAGAGTTATTTGTTTCGAAAACACACAGGATTAAAAAAAAATTGTTTTGTACTCGACATAATCTATAACATTCTCTCTCTCTCATTCTCATGTCCCTTCTCGTGTAATTTCTACCACTCTCTCTTTCCAGCTTCCTACCATGTATGCAGCTAGGGTTGTGTAAAGTACACCATTCATTTATAACTACTTTGTTACGCACCATTTATCAGACTCAGTTCGCCAGGCTGATGGAAACCTAATGGGTACAAATATATATTTGGTTCCACTTCATGGTAAGTAAATAAATAAATAGCTACTATACTCCAAATAACTAAAATATCTAGATATTGTATCTGATTGAGTGATATTTGTTACTGAATTAAATAATTTACATATTTTGCCTGAGTTGCGAAAGCCGGGAAAAACATTATTTCTACTCACAAACTTTGGTATTACCAGTGAACCAGAGCTCGTTAAGAGTTACTTTTCTACTGCTAGCTACTGACACATCTCTTTTCACCAGAATTGGTATAGGTGTAAAATATGTGAGTAGGGGAGGGCAGACCCTCAAACCCAACTGGTAGTTATTGGAATTAGTGGATGCTTTAAAGTTTGGAGGTACAGGGGGGGAGTTCACTTATTAGTAAAATAAATAAATTTGGTATGTCTATTGTTTTTTAACACCACATCTTACAAACCGTTTGGATTATACGTCTATGAACTAATTAAGCTATCGTGTTAGGGATAAGGAAGGATGAATTGAGAGAAAGTGGAACAGCACTTACGTGATGGGAGTCTAGGAAAGCATTTAGGAAAAAAAAAACACTCCATACATCTGACTGGTATTCCAACCCTGATATCCCCATCATGGGCAGTCTAGTATATTGTGAGAGTGACGCCTGTTTAATAAATCTGTCAGCGTAAGAAATATGTATCGTTGTTTATAGTTTGATTTTATACTAATAGCAATTCCAGTCACTTCAACTTTAAAATTAAATAAAAAATAATCTTTGTGTTATCTTGTATTCTTCGATACAATCGTCCCAAATACTTATAATTAGTATGTTCAACACCGAATACTTTTAATACATTTTAAGAGGTGATATAATAAGCAGGATCGAACCTTCTTATTTGTATGATCAGTAATAATCATAGCTATCTCACTTATTCTTTCTTTATCAGTTCTTGCTGGAGAAATTACTATATTTTCTACATATATACATTTAAATACATCATTTTTCGACCCTGCAGGGGGTAGTGATCCTATTTTATATCAATATTTATTTTGATTTTTCAGGCACTCAGAAGTATATATTTTAATTCTTCCTGGTTTTGGAATAATTCTTCATATTATTTGCCACGAAAATGGTAAAAAGTAAACCTTCGGAAATCTAGGAATAATTTTTGCAATATTTGCTTTTAGATTCTTAGGATTTGTTGAAGTAGCACATCACATATTTACAGTAGGAATAGATGTTGATACACGAGTTAATTTTACATCAGCTACAATGTTTATTGCAGTCTATATTGAAATTAAAGTATTCTGTTGACATATAACTATTTATGGATCACGATTAACATATAATGCTCCTAGTCTATGACATCCTCCTTAGCGAGGACGTTAAAAACACGGTTATAAATAAAATCTGGTAAACCACCCTTTAGATCATCCTGTCGAAATTTGAACCTCTTCTCGAAGATATTCTAATATAGCTCGTACATGATGCCTTCACCTGTATACTGAACTATACTTTAAATAAATACAATAATGAACAGGGAATCCAATAGATGGACGTGAAAAAAGCGTCTACCGTTTATTTGGGCATGTTTAGAGGATGAGTGTAGATCTAGTGACGAAACAAATATATGAAGGTAGAATGTGTGGACCAAAAGGAAAGGATAGGTCATGTAAGACGTGGTCTAATTTTGTAGATGAATGTGTGAAAAAGATAAATATTACGTAGTTTTAAAATAAAATAGCATGTATGACTCGGTGTGTTGATGTTGTTGAAGCGAAGGAAGTATGCAAGGATAGGGAAGTGTGGAGAAAGTTAGTGAGGATGGATTAAGTATGGATACTTTTTTTCTATAATTATGCACAGGTTCTAACCTACCTCGTAAGGGAAAGGCATGATTAGGTGTGTATGTATCGATAACAAATATCTTACTATTAAAAACTATTTCAAGGCTTATTTATTATTTGAAGATTATATATAAATAAATATAATGAATGAAATATGACGAATTAAATTATATATATATATATATAGTAAATCAAAGTAAAAAAGTAATAATAATTTTACTCTTCTTTATAAGTCAAATATAAAGACGAATATCAAAGAAACCTCAAAAGTAACCATTAAAAGCAAATAAATCATTAAAAAAAAA
>CABFOV010000208.1:188316-199313 GCA_902141375.1 Timema poppense
GGAGGTAAGGAAGCTACCAGCCCTAGTCGCAGAGATACATTACTTAAGCGGTGCTGCTCCACGTTTGTATTTGTGTGTGTTTAGACATCTTTTAACCACTTCCCAGGAGAAATAGTTTAAATGCGTTCTTCATGTTCTCTTCATCGCTCACCAACCATGACTACGGTCGTGTTCAAACTACACTGTAAACAATTATTTTATAAATTTAGGTTTATAAATACACTGCAAATAAAATATGTGCAAACCTTTATATAATTGTTTAAACAATCTCTTTTACTTTCTCATATTTTTTCAGCTTCAAGATTATAATGTATATTTACATTTTATGGCACTCCAAAACCAAAATAAGTTGATTTTGAAATTCTAGCTTCATTTCTATGTATCCAGCCCTGGGGCATCATTCGGAACGGTTTGATGGATTCAGTTAAAAATTGATATTTAGATGGTATATGTTAATACCTCGAGACGTTTTTATGATTTTTATTTATACTTCAAATTGAGTTTTAATTTGTTTAAAAAGGATAGCTAAGAACATTTTTACAGTTGAATTAAAATGAATATTTATTTTTCTAAAACAAATTAATAGGGCCAACAAAATTAATTTATTAATTACAGATTTTATAAAATTTGAATTTGTTTTAAAACTTCCTTTACGGCATAACTTAAAATGGGTATCTGAGTAATTCTTACACGATTAACTTATGTATTTTTATTTTTACAAAATAAATAACTCAAGGTTAGCTTACTGGTGACTGGTATTTGAAAATTCGAATTTTATTAAAAAGTAACTAAAAGTGTTGTTTATAAATTCTAAAGGAAAAGTGTTTAGTAAGATTAAATAAATAATATGTTTGTTTTCCTAGGGATAGTTTAACTTAGGGTAGTTTAACTGAAAACCCATTTTTTAAATTTTGTTTCAAATTATATTTAAGTACGTGTGTGAAAATTTGTACGATTGTGTTTTAAATTTTATTTTTAAGTGTATCACATTTTATTTCCCTTCCGAGTTCTCCAAGTTTAATCACAATGAAATGGGTAGGGATGTACCAAACTATATTGTAGAGGAAAGGTACCAGAATTTTCATAGGATAGTGGTAAGCTAAGTAGTAAAAAGCCCTTCTCATTATATCGTACTGTATCTTAAAACCCAACATCCTTGTCACTGAAAATATAGTGTACTACATAAATTACGTCTTGGTATATGTGAAAAATGATGTGAACAAGCTATTTCAAGTATTAATTTTTTTAAAAAAAGCTCCTACGCCTCACTTACTATGTGGATTCACACACCCGCCAAAAAAAACAGACACAGGGTCAAGTGACGAGATTTAAATCAATCCCAAGATTTCCACCTCATCTGCACGAGATGTTTTGCTAAAGTTCGACAAATCCTCTCTACTTCGTCCGCTCTGCCTGAGATCTTCGGTACGGGAGACACGATAACATCTCAAAACCAGCCATTTCAAATCATTGCGCGTGCGCTGTGGAGATAGAAGCAAGCGATCGGCTTCGTTGGCTGTTGTTAGGAGATTTGAAATAACCCGTTAGTGGAAAACGTATGTATCGATGTATTGAGTCGTATTATGACACGGTTTGATGACTTCCAAACATTCATCGTGAAACTTTTAAAAACTATTTTTATCCACTAGAAAATATAATATGTTGGTAATCAATGACTTTAAGTTTGTGTTACGGTGCATCATGGGTCAAAAGGCAGCGTCAATCAAGCAAATTCTTTTATATAGTATCGGAAAACGTGTGGATCAAGATTTATCAAAATCTAATGAATGTCTGTCTACAGATATAATGATCCTCAGGTATAGATATACCTTTGTAACGTTGCTTGAGATCAACGTTACAAGCAAGAAGCAAATATGAGTTAAATAACACCAAGTCTACAACCACGAAGAGTGGACATAGCAAGACTCACCAAAACTGCCCCGTTTCTCGGTCTCTGTGTGTGAAGTCTCATCAACAAACATCCCGGCCCGCGTACATTGTTCTCGCCCAGAGTGAAAAGGCGTAACTGATAGACTGTGGAGGTGTGGCGTGGTGAGCGTGGCATTTCTCGCGTTGCCCCATGGGAAGTGGTCAGATGGCGATCACGTGATGTTCCAGACGTCTCTCCAATGACCTATTTGTTCTTTACCACCAATCCCGCTGTTTCATGTGAATGTTCTACTATGTTCTTTTGGCTTCCCCTATGTTCCCCTCCTCTCAGAGAAAAATTGCTTATAATCTGATGTCGTTTGCCTTAAGCAGCACTTCTTGGTTTGTCCGTGTCTTGGACACACATCACGGGATGGGATTATTCCCAAAGGTATAAATTCAAATTTCGGCCGTACTACTCAAAATTTACTGTTTGGAAAATAGTTAAAGAATATTTTAATAGACTATAGGTTAGGTCTAAATTCTCTTTTTGGCCAGTACATTCTAAATTTCCTTTCGACTTTCATCTGTCATTTTCTGTAATATTGTAAGAATGGCTAAGTACGTAGATTAATATGACGTAATGCTATTTATAATTTGTTAAATATATTGCCAGGGTTTTGCCCTTCCGGCTTGTTGTCCCGAGATTGAAACTATGAGGGACCTTTTGTATATTTTTTTAACTTACCTTTACAAGGCGAATGCCTGGATTAATTTGGGTTAAGAATAATATAAGTATTTTACTTTCTTTTTGGGTTGCCATTTAAGTAATACGCCAATGTTTTGTAACTATGAAGCGTACGTAACTTTCCTTTGTAAAATGTAATGTTTAGCGCTGAAGCGCACTGCGGGTTGCCGCTGAGGCCTGTTAAGGGGCCGTAAGCTACGTAGTAAATGTAATTGTTAGGATAAGGTTGCTATGGCTACAGCGCCTCAGTATAGTTATGGGCATAACCCCTTTACCTCTTTTTTTTTGTTTATGTAATAGCTACGTTGTAAATGTGATTGTTAGGACAAGGTTGCTATGGATACAGCGCCTCAGTATAGTTATGGGCATAACCCTTTTTTTTCTTTTATTGTATGTAATTCTCTTCTAACTATCTGTTGTTACTTGTATACATATATTCACATATATACATATATAATTATTGTTAATCTTTTCTCAAATAAATATTTATTTATTAGACTCGCAATCTTTAATTTACATCGACAAGTTCAAAGTAATTTTGGCTGATCAAACAAAAGACTCTCGTACCATTCCTTTTGAGTATTAAGGTATAGTAGTGGATGGTGATTGAGAAGGGTTCATGGCGACAGATTATTGAATAGGTCCAAGTATAGGCCTATCAACAAATATGTGGTCCTAACGCTCTTCTGCAATTAAATCATTTCCTGTTGTTTTCTTGCCCTCTTTACCTTATTGTACGTGTTCACCTGCCCTTGTCCAGTAGAGGAGAAGGGGGTGGTACACCTTTATGGTATAAAAATGTATATTGGGTGGAATTTGGGGTTTTCTCTTTCACACTGATAAATATACAACAGGTAGATTGTGAAATGTATTTCTCATAAATTTTAGTTGGATTGTAAGTCATGCTATCTGACATAAACTTTTGGTTAAGTATGTTTAGGCTATATTCCGGTGGGTTTAAAACACAGCTAAAATTCACCCTTGGTGTTCTAGGTAAAACTAGAACTTTATAAGTAGCGTTCACGAGACGCAAGAACTAACTGAAATTGAAACAGAATATAAAACAAAATTGGTTTTAGGACCCAAGTAACTGTCAGGAGAAACCATTAATCACTTTTTGGAGCGAGTGACAGCTACGTTGTTTCAGCGCTTGTAGAATATACCCTAAAAAGTCTAGAGCACATGAATCACTTTCTATCACCCTTATTCCCAACACATCTGTTGTTTATAATTCTTACTTTTCACCCTTAAATTGTTGTTTTTCAAATACAAGTATTTCTGTTTGCCAATTTAATATAAATCTGCTTAAATGTGTTTTAACATCTTTATTGCGAATTTAATTTTAAGTTTAGCACATCTTAAACTCATAATTAATAAATATTAATTTAAAATGTATTTTTGTCTGCATTCATAAAACTTGTTAACGAAGTAAATTAAATGCACAGTGTTCTTTGATTGGATCCCAGACGTTATTTAATTACTTTATGGCATTAGGAACTCGAAAGCTCATTGTCATACCTAAAAAAGAACGTCGCCTCTCCTTGTCTTGATTAATTAGTTCTATCCAATACGTCTTATTATAACCTATTTCGTTCAGGTCCATTCTAATGCTATCCACTTCTATTAATTACGTTTAAACTTGGGCTATTAAGGTGGGATGGAAGGAAATAAAATATCACTGTCTTTTGCAGTTTTTATAGAAAAACACAGTTTTAGCAAAAATAAAAATATTTCTGCAGTAGAAATTTGGAGTTTAATTTTCTTTACATGGTGACCTCAACAGTTGTTTAATAAACGTCATGAGCATAGCGGAATTATATGAAAATTTTTTTAAATGAAGATAAAAAAGTTGTCATTAAATTACAGAACTATCTTGACAAATATTCAAGAATTTTTGATACCATCATGTGAAAATTAAACAATATGTTCTAATGGAGCAATATTTTACCGTGCCGAAAAAAAAGTATTGCTATCAAAACTAAAAAAAACAATTACCTCTCCTCGCAACCCCTTCCACCCAAACTTGACGGCTTAGTATAATTAGTAAAGATTAGTAGTATAGTTTAGAACAAGTGAACTTGGTTTAGTGTATAAAAAAGTTAGAAAACATTAGGATTTTATCCGAAGACCCCCCACCCTTCCTCAATCAAAGGTGATCAAGTGAAATGTAATCTTATTTCTTAGGTGGAACGGCCACCCATCTTTACACTTATAAGATTATATATTAATTGTTTTTTAAATAATGTGTTTATATGACTATATATTTATAAAGCTATCTTTATTTGCAATAAAACCATATTTAAAATATAAATGTTTATTTGACCACACTGGAGACAAACTCTTTAGATTAAATGATAAAGGATAAACTACGACATAAGGTTTGATATATTAAAAGAATTAGGTGAAAGTATGTTACTTTTATCTATGATAGAGAGATGTACAGAGTGGGAAACTTATATTGTGTACTGTAAAATAAGTTAAAACTATTATGTTCTAAAGAAAGTTTTTAAATATTTTTTGACGAAATCTCTCAAAACTTTAGGGTAATTGATGCCTATATATATGTGGTATGACTGCATACATTTAGGTATTAAAGGAACAAATGTATATAAATATATTATTACCAGACAAAAAATCTTTTATTTTAAACTCTCATAAGACATTTGAAGTTAATATAAATACATTTCCAGTGCCAAGAATGAGATATGAGCAAGTTTATTAGGAATATAGAGTTTATTTAACGATAAAAATAATATATAGGCCTACATTTATTTATATATATCATGTCTCCATTAAACTATGTTTCTATATCATTGAAGCAAATCATATAGGAAATGAATGGTATGTAAATCAATCGATGATTAATAATAACGCAAGGTTGGCAGGTTAACAATTTTTTTTATAGAATTTCTCAAATATAGGAATTATGGTTTCCCCATTGTATGACCGATGAAATCGTTCAATATTTCTTGGCTATTTGGAAGAGTCCAACGACTAAGCTTAAGATTATTTATTTACAGTGTCAATACTTTCCACATGAAGATGGCATATCATTGGATTGGAGTAGGGTATATTTCCTGTGATATATTATTATATATTATATATAGTGTTTGAAAAGTATGTAGAAATGTATATTAATTTAACTGAAAAAATTATTCCTATTATATAATATTAATTACAAACCTAGATTCCATTACATGATAAGTATACTACATATTAAGCAACAACGCATGTAAAATAAAATTATGATATTTTATGCCCCATCATATATTATAAATATATAGAATGTACCGTGAGAAAATAAATAGTTTTTTTTTACTGAAAGTTTACAAATCATATAAATATATAATTTTTGATGAATTTAGTAAATATACTTATTTTTTTCACATACGTATTTGTGGAAAAGTGGTTAGATAGCTTGAATAAAAATTTAGATTGCTTTCGGACCAGTGCCTTTAATGTTTCATATTTTGAAGCCTCGTCCTTTTTTCAAAATGTTACCTGTATTCAAAAGTTTAAATGTGTGGCGCTAACTTTGATGCAATTTGTCAAGTTAGTATGCAAATCTTGGGTAGATAAACCTCTGTTTATAGGAAGTGTATATGAAATACTTCCAAAATAAATGTGTCAATATCTCTAGGATATAGCTGAGTGTCGAACTAAGTACCCGTCACTTGTCATGTCTAGCTAGGCCCAGTAAAAAGCGGTGGGTGTCTCTTCCCTCAAACCCCTGAGCTTTTTTTTTTTGCCGCTGTACTTGACAGCAAACACACCAGTCGACAATTGCTCCCCCTCCCCGCCAAACCTCTCTATATACTCCCTGTCCCCCCTCACGAATCGTTTCATCAATACTCGCCAGCATCCCTGAAAAAAAAAATGCTACTCCCATTGCTGAGGCAAGCTACTATATAGTTCATATCAGGCATTGGAGAGAGGATATGTCAACTTTCAAAACTATTACCAATTTAATTGTCATCGTCGCAGGGGGATAAAAAATACTGAAGAAGGTTTTTATCAACTAACATTACAAAAACTAATCTAAAATGAGTTTAAAAAAATCACCTTCCTGAGTGAATGAATCTATGATTATAATTTGTCAATAAAGCTTACTTTATTATCCTAGATAGTATTTTTTTTTCACTAACCACACAATTCTATACATTTTTTGTAATACTTTAACATATGTTTCAGCTTGTTTACAAAATAAAAAGCTCTTAACTATGACTAGTTAAATTGGAATTAAACTAAACTTTTTTTAAATACTTCAATAAAAATAAAATCAATTTTTTTTTTACCGTAATAGTAGTTCAACGCTAGGGTTATTGGATTTTCCTTAGGATACTGGTATTTCTAATCCCTTCTGAGGTAATTGTGACATTCCCTGTCCCCCTGAGCCTATCGTCAGACAAACTCTGATGAACTAACTTAAATAAAACCTATTTATCATGTTTTCTAAAATAAAATATTACGTATTTATTTACACCAGCATTAAAAAGATTAATAATCGATTCACTTTTAAAAAATTACTCATTTAGTTTTGGAGAAAACCTAGAGCCTAAACCAATACGACCACAATAATGTGTTGCCCTCCTAATACACGTAAAATATTTTAAACTTAATTTGTATCCATCCATTGTCTTTCATATAAACATAAAAAACATTTTCATGTCCCCTTTTCCTCTAATCGAAACATTCTGAATCTCTTTAGGACTAAGTTATCGTCCGTCCCTCCTTTTGTACACCCCTCGGTCCAAGCTATTGAAACACGGCCCGATGTGGGGTGGCGTGGTACGGGAGACGCCCTCTTTCACCCACCCTCTATATTTGCAATGCTGCTAGCTTCTGGTTTTGACAGCTGTCATGCTTCTAACAAGTTGGAGAGACCCTGCCCCCTTCCTCTCCCGCCATGCCACCCCTCCCCCTAACCCTTCTTCCCAACAAAATCCCCGCCCTCAACACGTACGCGCATAGCCCTCACACGTATAAAATAGTGTAAGGTTTATATGCATGGCTTATACAAGAGTCAATATTCATGTTTTCATTACTATTACTCTTACACCCTGTATTGCGAGTTTTACTGCTTGTTCAGGATATCCACCTTTCACAATATTTAGTACGTTCAAAGTGACAGGGATGAGGAAGGCGTGTTATATCAAATTTTTTATCCACCGGAACTTACTTCCCATATACTAATTTCAAAACAAAATTAGCACCACGTCTTACTACCCATTCGGGTTGTAAGCAAATGTACCAATTACTATAATGTGTTAGCGATGAGCAAATATTGGTTATTTTTTAGAGGAAGTGTACCCGCATATGTTTGGAGGTAAAGCGGTAAACATTTAGGTACAACCTTTTCAATTCACCCGACCAGGATTCAAACTTGGATCTCGACGTAATTGACAGTCCAGTTCATAGTGAAAGTAATGCCTTAGATCATGCGGCCTCTAATTGAGGCAAGGATGAGGGAGTTGATATGTGCGAATAAAATGTACCTACATTTGTGAGGAAAGATGAAAAACCAGTTAAGAAAACCGCCCTCACACAAACCCCACCGTCAATGGCAGGCCAGACTCAACGACCATGACGATTAGACCACATTTTCATTAACAGAGCTCTTAGATGATATGCACCCAAATTACCTTGTAGTGAGATGATAAAATTACAGGTAAGTAAGCATTTTCAAGCAATTACCAGCTCATCCGTCCAGGATTAAAACCTCTACTTATCCTTCAGTGGCGGTCAAGTATGAAGAAAGACCTCACGCTTTTGAACTCCCCATCACAGCAGATGGTAGCACAAGGGCCAGTCTACGGGAAGAGGTATTAAAAGTTAAGGTGAGAAGAAATGAGCCAGGTTTCATTTGGAATAAATAAGAACGAACCCTAGTTAAATTTCAACGTGAAAATCATTCCTTAGTGCCTCTTACAAGATTGGAAACTAGTATAATAACAAAATTTCATTTCAGTCAAGAATTTGAACCACTACGCCAACCCTACTGGTATTAATAATTCGGTAAAATACAAAGATGAGAAGGGCTAATTTTAAGGAAATGCCTCAGCATTTCATTGTAGTTGTAATTTCCTTATTGGGCTTGATATTGGTATAGAATTTAAGCATGGTGGCTTTGGTAGTTTATTTTATATTATTCACTTGAAAAATAAAAGTTAATCTACCCGACTTAAATGTGAGCGAAAACTCTTGTACATATTATATAGATCTTGCAAAGAAAGAAGAACCAGTTTGAAATAAATCATGGATTTAAGCGACTCATGCTCTAAGCAGCTGTCTCGGTCTCCTCCATAGATCAATACCGACCTCGTTGGCCCAGTGGGTGTGGTATAGTGTGATGTGTTGTAACGGTGAGATAGGTAGTGGGGTGTGACGGGCGGTGTTGTAGTGATGTGATGCGGTATGGTAGACTTTTTTTTAAGAGGTCCTTAACACAACTAGGCTTCACGCGTCTGACACCTACTGATAAAAGTTCTTCTCGTACAATTAGTTTTATAACATAAAAATGCCGTATATGATTCAAACATTTATCTCGGAAATTTCTACTTAAGAAATACAGCTCAGACTTTAGAGCATAGTAAAAAAAGCCATGTAACCTATATTTACCAAAGGTCACTTAAATTAATTCAGAAATGTTAAAATTGACACTACAAATTATAAAATATTACAAACTGTATGTTAAAAAATATATTAATCATTATAATTATATTTTTTTAGCAGCCCGTCTTACTACCCGTTTGGATTGTACTTGTTATTTTGTATTAGCTGATGTACCCGTTCTTCACATGGGGAAGTGATAAAGTAAAATTATTATTGTTAGCATATAAAATTAACCACATTGAGTAGTAACCAAATTTTAAGTTATGTGTAAATATTAATCCTTTATGGCTTGGATTGTGATACAAAACGTGAAATTAGGCTGACTAATATCAATTTATATAAATAAAAAAATTAGAGATTTAATTTGAATATGTTTTAAAAACTGACATTTCTTTTGAAGATTAAGCTATAACTTTTATAGACACAATACTTTTAACGCTTGCCTGTTGGTGCTATTAAAAAAGAAAAAAGTGTCAAGGCATTAATAATTATTGTTAAAGGGTTTTAATTAAATCCAATCAAAAGTATACTAGTGTACTTTTTTTTACCGCATCTAGTCCGTTTACCCATTTTGCCTTTTTTGCAAGTTTTATGCACCTTTTTAACATTTTCACTCTATTTACTCCAAAGTAAAACCATTATTGTACTTTTTTTTTTACCTTATTACCATATTTAACATTTTGCCCTGTTTACCATTTCCACCCCATTTACGCCTGTTACCCCTCCTGGACCTTTTGAAGCTTTTTAATCTTTTTACATTTTTATTTCTTTTACCACTTCTAATCTTTTACCTTTTTATTTTTTATGATTTACTTTATTCCCTTTTTACAATCTACACATTTTTTGCCCTTATATTGCTCTCTTTACTTACTTGTTATCTTTTTGCTCTTTTTTTAACATTTTGGTAATTTTTGGACACTTTTGCCCTTTTGATAATATTGCCTTTTTTGATTAGTTTTATGTCTGTCCATTTTCGGCCTTTCTGCCCTTTTAACCCCTTTTTACATTTATCACACAGCTTGGGCCCAGATAAATATTTTAGGATAAAAAGTTTAAACGGTTATAAAAAAAGGTGTAAAAAGGTTAAAATGGTTGCATAAAATAGATTTAGAGCTCCAAAATTATTTATATACGTGCACATTTTATCTATAGCTACACGTTAAATTATCCAGTGGTAGGTATGCTTTTATTTTCTAATCATGCCGAAAATGTTGGAATGGTTATATATTATACTAGTTTTTAACCCTTCAAGAAATATACATTAAAATGTTTCACTACAGGAATTTACTTTAAAATGAATATGCCTCCTATTTTCCATTTTATTCTACCCCAAAAACTTTCAATTTTAAAATATAATTAAATCGATAAAAATAATAATAATAATAATGTTATTACAGCAGTTAGAAGATAATAATAAAAAAACCTTAAACTGAAATTAAAAACGAACAAAAAAAAAATTGCACTAGTAAAAGTTAAGCATTGGTAGGTCAGTAAAATTTGAAGGTCAGTTGAAGGGCAAGGCGTTATCGTCAAAAAGGAGAATAATGGGGTGCGGGGAGGTGAAGAAAGAGGTCACAGGAAGAACGCAGGATATTGGTTTCGACGCCGCACGCTTCGCTACTAGAAGGAAGTAGACTACAGTGAACTGGAACAACCGGAGATTTTCCATCATAAAATTGTGTCTTGAGACAAAGGGGACTGAAAAAAATCTTTAAAGGAAATTTTAAGGTGCCCTTAATCTTGTGTATGTGTGTGTGTGTGGGGGGGG
>CABFOV010000208.1:200160-211248 GCA_902141375.1 Timema poppense
CGTATATTATTATTATTATTATTATTATTATTAGCACCGCGTCTTACTACCCGTTCGGGTTATACGCACTTACGCTAATGTGTAATGATAGGGTGATTGTGAGATGAAATGGAGGACCTACAGCTTAACGTGGAATCCGAACCACGGTGGAGGCCTGGCATGCCTCATATTCACAAGATGTCTTGTCAGAAGTGAAGGAAGGGTTTGGTAATCAGATAAATCTGTGCCGGGACCGAGGATCGAACCCCGGCCGCCAGCACAGAAGTTCGACACCTTACCCCTAGACCACCAGGTCACCCACACAAGCGTATAGACTGAACGGTTGGTAAAGACGTGGTGCTAAAAAATAAAAGTTCTTTTCATGAAATTTATTGTTTTGAATCTAGCGATCGTAGCGACAACACCGACTAGCAGAACATCATATTATGCCCGGCCGAGGAATAGGGTCAGATAATTCCAAATAGCAACACACTAAGTAAAAACGGCAGCACGCTTCCTAAACGGGTCAGTGTTGCTGGACATTTCTACTGGCTTTATTTTACATGATGGCCTTCCTACCGCCATTTATGTTAGATTTACCTGCCAAAATGTAGTAGACTCCAAAATCTTAGTAATTCTCACTTTAAAATAACCTTAACTGACCGTTTTATACACCATCATCGCACTTTGGTAATACCGAGTCTATCTTTTACTGTCTACTGACTAAGGACCTAGAGCCTTACGGATACGGAATATGTAGAAAAGGCTTGACCATTCCAGACTATTTTTTAGCTTTTGCATGGAGAGGTACCGCAGCGGGACACCATTTAGGAATAATCACCTTTACCCGTCATTGGCAAACCAGATGAGTCTGACACTTTGATTCATGCGTAGAGGTTTTGTTTTGTTTATAACAGTACTAGTCCTTAAGAACTTTTTTTTGTAACATATTTATACATACAGTAAATATAAGTAACTAATTTTATTTATTTCCTATAAACTATGTCAAAACAATACTTTTAACATTTTTTCTACCACCATGTTTTACTACCTCATCAGTTTTTACACATGTATTATAATTAATTTAATGGGGTAATAATAAGACATAATTTCAGTGGTAATATACACGCATTTGCACGGAAAGAGAGTGGAGAAACATCTATATAAAATTGCCCTTAGTAAACCCAACTGGGATTTGAACCCCGATCTCCCCATCATCAGCAGTTCACTTTCACATGAAAGTAATGCCTTAAACAATTCGGCCACTGAAGCGAGTTTTGGAATGTTAAATTAAAACTAGACGAATTAATTAACTAGTTTAATCTTGTAGAATGTTGCTATATCAGATGGTAAAATTACGACCTAAAGTATTTAACAAAACCCAAATTGTTGTTTGTTTTACCAACTTTGATAACAAGGTTAGTGGAAAAGAATGGTTGTTTAAAGAGGCTTACTTCCAATTAACGAGGGCCTGAAATTATATTTTAATTGGGCGTACTTTATATATTTTTTATTAATTTTCTTGAACATAAATATAGCTATAATCATTGGTAACACAGTCTAAGGCGTCGCACCCATACTATAATTGATTTCTGACTGTGGGGAGACCATTGTTAGAGTCCCGGTCAGGTAAATTTACTTTAAAATCTATAATCCTAACCTTTGTTTTGTTAAATCATTTAAATGTGGTTAGCTCAAACGGATAGTAAATGTTCACAAAACTACTAGTTATAGTAAATTTTAATATACGCTACATTATTTAAAATAATTGAATAAAGCAAAAGCAAAATGAACCAGCCATACATACGACTTTTGATTATCAAGAAAAGAGGCAGGCAGAGAGACGAGTGAATGAACGCGACATCTCCTGACGGATAGCGTACAATTTGTTACCTGACTCATGAACAGGAACGCAGAAAAGGAGGGGATGTGTGAAGGGAATGTAAAACAACCCTCTCCATTTTTTTTCTTCTTCCCTTATCCTGAAAGAAAAGACGACTGACAGAAAAGAAAAAGTGACACGTGACTTTGGCGAATGGTTGGAACAAGCCGAACCGTCGACCCGGTAGACAAATGAAGATGACATCGCGAAGTGATGTGAAATTAAGGTGAAAACAGACAAAAATAGAGCAAGATAGAAAAAACGTTATTTATTTATGGTTGTAAGCTTGAGTATGCTTTCTTTCTGTTCTGGAATCCTTATGTCATACATAGAAAAAAACGTTATATTAAGAGATATAAATGTAAAATGTGTCAAGTTGCGTTGTAGCCGGCCTGGATAAAAAAAACTGCCATCATTTAAAAAAGAAGAAAAGGTTGAGAAATTCTTTATGTACGTGAGTTATTGTATTTTTCTGAAGCAATGAAAAAAATACAGACTTCTTATGAAACTTTTAAAATCACTTTCACAAAAAGTTCTTTTTCTTGTTATATTTCAAATTATTTATTCAAAATGTTTTATAAAAAATGGGTTCGGTTTTTACAAAATAAGTGAACAAAACCATTTAACGTTGAAACATATTTTTGGTATCCATATAAGTATAAAATAGATAAACAACATTTTTTACTTAATTTAAATTTGTAGTTTGGTGCAAATACTGTTTGAAGAACATTAAAATAAAAATCTGAAACAAAATAATTCACTTAAACGTAACTTACAAAATGTTTAATCGATTTATAATGAAATGTTGCCATCTTACCTTGACTTATTACAAAATGGTCCTATTTTATAGCCTAAAACATGACTGTCCAACTTTTACATCCCAAGGGCAAAATATAATCATCAGTTCTAACTGCAGGTTGAATATATATTTAGTAACCCCATCAAATTAATATAGGCTTACAAACAACACTAATCAATAAACACCTATTATTTTTAATACTTGTACATAATAAGTATTTTTGTTTGGTAAAATTGTTTATATTTTACTGCCAAAAACATATTCCCAGAAATATATTTTGAAATATACGCTTGCACACACTTTCACTAAACAAGTCAACATTATAAATAAATATGTATACACATTTTTAGTAAAAAAATGAAGGCATAGTAAAATGAAGTTATTAACTTTAAATAATAATTATTATTATAATCATTAGGTATTTCCCATCCGCCACCGATGGTTTGTCTTTAATTCTCCTCCAGGACAATGTGAAGGCTACATTTCCAGTGATTGCGAGCCACCGATTGGATCACACTGGTCTACACCATATTATGACTAAAGAAAATACCGCTCCGGTAGCCGCGTGGTATCCCGCTCTACTCTTGGAGTAGACTAGACTGCCGGTGACGGGGAAATCGAGTTTAGAATCTCGGTCGGATATAATGAGGAAGGTTTATTCAAAATGGTTTGCCACTCTCCCTACACGCAAGTGCAGGTACATTTCCTATTGCTATAACCTCCCTAATCTCTAAAACAATTAGTACATAAGCGTATAACTCGAACGGGTAGTAAGGTGCGGTGCTAAAAAACAACTAAAAGAAGTCGGCTTGTTACGTTTCAGGGTGAACGAAGAATACACGAGATAGTGTGGGTTATAAAAAAAAAAGCCTTGTTCGGTTGAGCTAAAAACCTAAATCTGGTTTCCACACCCATTATATTAGGATTAGAAGCACACAAACGACTTAGAATCTTATCTAACCGGCAACTCAATTTCAATTTAAGAACATCGACAGCGTGGACATAAACAGTTTAATGCTTGGAACAGAAATCAAATTAACCCTTTAGAAGACCACAAATTCTCCAAGCCCTTCCTTCCTAAACCCCGAATCTGCCGTCAGTCCAGGTTGCGCTAACAATTTGACTGATGGAGACGTAATAATCTCCTCTTTCCTTCTCCGATTTCCGATAATTAGACTCTCAGAAAACGGTCAACATCTGTTTAATTAAGGGAATGGTCTGAGATGTATAGCAAGTAAGCAGGAATGGTAAGAGGTTACCGGTACTTTAAGAGGAGAGAACCTAGCTCAAGTTACAAACGAAGAGGGAGGGAGATTCTTTTTACAGGCTTGTACTTCTAACATGTAAATGACTTGCTTTCAACTTCGTACATCCTATTAACCAAACGTAAATAAAATTCTGTAGACTGTAAAAAAAAAAATCTTCCTCTCATCAATGAGGAATCTATAGTTCCGCCCAACAACTTTACTTTTAAGTAGATTACCAATCAAATTGATCGATTTCATTCTTTACGTAGACATTTCTAATGAAGGCAGAGAGGTGGTTAAAAGAAGGAGTTTCGCATTTTACTAATGACTGTAATTTATGGTGTAGGAATAGATTTACGACGTTTGTTTTCTTGAAAATTTGGTTAAAATTGGCGTTAACTGATTAAATATTTTATTTAATTATTCATGAAGCTTCACCTGTGAAATGTTGCTTGGATTTATTAATATGCTGCTGTCAGTATATATTTGACATTTGATTGAATTATTTATATTAAATTTATGAAAATAAACCTATTCATCAATACACACAACCAAATATATATAACTAATTGGGCCATGTGGTGAAACCATTATTAACCATACCAAGCCTAAATATTTTAAGCCCAAAGATGAGTAATAATTTAACATAAATAATTATTTAATATTTTAAAAGTTGTAAGCTGGCAGTGAAATATCATACTCTCAAAAATATTTCACTAGACAGGAAAGCGGTGATGCAATGAAAGTAACTGGTTCCTATTCCGACTGGGGTGAACTTGAGCTACAGTTTAAGGAACAAACCCGATAAGAATAACTAGCAACTCTCGGCTGATCTCCAAATTTTTAAGTACATTATAAACTAAAGACAATTTAGATTAGTAAACATTTAAAAATGTGTACGTATCTATATTATATATTTAAAACTGACCTTTATATTTTCAAAGTGCTTGCTTAAAAACACATGGCTGGCATATTAATTTCATGAAAATAGATTTAGTAACGTTTTAAACTCTCAAATAAAGTTCTTCCTGAAAATATCCGGCTATATAATGACTCCAATTATATTTTTAAAAAAAGCCTGTTATAGTACTATTACTACTAATAGTGATTTAAAAAAACGTCTTACGTTCGTGAAAGACTTCGCTACTGCAATATTTTCCCCTTCAGAAAGCTGTTTCCTAAACCATCAACATTATGTATGCTAGATTGCCTGCAAATTTTATTTACAGGCTTCTTGGTTTAATGTTTCACTTAGGTGAGTAAATAGTATATTCCAATTATTTATATATACATCATTCGTTAGAAGCTGTTGGTCATTCAAACTTCCATCAAATTAGCGTGACAGCAATTTATAATACTAAAAAGTAGAAAAGCTGCAAATCTGGAACACGTATACATACTTAGTTATGTCCGTTAATGAGCACAATATATGGAACTGATACATGTTTATTTGATAGGCCATACTTACTTACTCTATGACATTAGGAATTCAGAAGTTCATTGTCAAACTTAAAAAAGTGCTCCACCTTTCCCTATCCTGTGCTAGTTTATTCAAGCCCACCATATTACACCCTATATCTCCCAGGTACATTATAATGTCACCCTTACATGTGCATCTAGGTCTTCCCAATGGTATCTTCCCATTGGGTTTGCCAGTCAAACACTAAACACGGTTCTAGAGTCTTCGATTCATGCTGCATGTCTTGCAGACCGTAATATACGAGATTTATTATTATAACAATATCTGGTTATGTCTATAAGGCATCTAACGCATCATTATATGACCTCATCCACTCCCCATTAGACCTTTTTTTAACCAAATATCTTCCTAATCACCTTATTTTCGAACACCCTAAATTTATTAACTAGAATGCAATAAGTTTATCTGGAAATAAAAATGTACTCACACAGTAGAGGGTTAGTTAAAGGTCCTTATGCGATTAAAGAAACTAAGCATATTTTTTAAAGGAGAGTGATTTTTCCACGTGGACTATAATTTAAGACTAGGCCTTTAATATATTTGTGAGTAAATCGTTTACGCTACACAAATGCGTCGGATCATTACCATTTGTTGACCGAGGAGATGGATCACAACTCTTGGCTACGAACAGAAGGAGTAAATGAGAATCGGGAGAGGGGAAGGTGGGGGTGTCAAATGACACAAGAAGAAAGATTAATAGAGGGAAAAGGTGAAGGAGATTAGAACAGTCGGTAACGATGATGGAACATGGACAGAGACAAAATGTGACGCGGAATTACTTTGGTGGGACTGGATCGAGGAAATGAATACAAGGATACCGAGGAATGAGAAGAAAGGTGCCAAAGAGAGAGCGAAAGATAGATATAGACAGAATAACTCGAATAGTTGATAATGACGGTGAAGCAGGCAGAAAGAAATCAAAACATGAAACGAGATTTGCATAGCAAAATGTACATAAAAGAGGGAAAATAATAGATGATCGTTGAACGGCATGGTGGGAGGAGGGAATTATTGTTTGTAAAATAGATTTATAAAAAGTTAATGAGATTTAAAAGTTTGAAAAGAAGTAAATTTTTTTTAAAAAACCTCTCACACAGACGGAGATTTTAATATGAACTGCCGCAGAGCAGCACAATTTCACAACAGCTTCTGTAGTGTACTGAAGTGTTTTTTTAGTGCTTGTAAGACCAATTATTATTTCATTAAATAAAACTTTGTCTAAATAAAATAGACGTTTAGGTGTATATATATCATTTATATGGAATTATATATAATAGGTTGCCATAATTATCAAAATCTATTACCGATTGACCAGTTTGTAAAGTAAATTTGGAGTGATAGTAAATTTAATCAAATTAAGTAAAAATAAGTATTACTTTGTATGTTTTCCAAAGAGGAATGCTTTATGCACCCAACTCATAATTATTTCGTTTTTAGCTACAATGCTCTAAACTAAATTGAATGCCTTTCCAAATATTAATCACAAAAGTCAGTGTTCAAGTAACTACTAGCATATCACAAAAATAAAATAAAAATCTCATCTTGTATAAAGTCAATAATTATGTGGTAGATTAAACTCGTTACTAATCTAATAACTAGACAAAACATGATTACATTAATTTGTTTCAATACATACATTATTTGGCGTGTGGAAACTATTATATATAAAGTTAAATTGGTACTAGATATTATATAATATATTTATAACTCATATTCTTACGCGTGTAAACTAGAATATAGGCTATAGATACGCTACATATTTTACTAAAATTAAAAATTATTCCAATCCAAACACTTGTAATCACAAACTATATAAAAAAAACTAAATCGTATTCCTTTTAAATATAAGATTATAAAATATCTTATCAAAGACTCGATTGTAAATTAATATTAACAGTTAATATCACTATAGTTCACTTTTCATAGGAAGATAGCCTACTTATAGAAACATATTTCTTACTACCAAATTTGATAAAATTTTATTATTTTATTACTATTATTTTATAGGTATTGATAATATGAACCAAAAGCGACCGATTAAGATCAAACGACTTGATGTATGAATACGTTATAGTAGATAAGATAACTTTTTTTCAGATAAGGCCTTCTTATTAAAATAGGACAATTCTGCTATTCGACTTTCTGTTCCCCTTTAAAACGGTGGCATCCCTTCAGTCTGACCAAATGTTCTGTTGTTTTTTGCACCGTGAAGACCGCTAACATCGTATCCCTGATTAATGGAGCTGTTTCCTAGCATAAGAAGCCTCTCGCACATCGAGAACACAGCTGCGGGGCGCGCTAGGGCTCTAAGCGACCACTAGTTGCTTCTCTAATGTATGTACCATTACAATATAGCAGGGACACCGTGAATGCTAGGGTCATGTGACGTTGTCACGCGTGAAAACACGCCAATATATCTATGCCACCGCATTTCGCTACAAGTTTGGGCTACACGCATCTAACCTAATTACGCTATTGTATTAGAGATGAGAAAAGTTTGAATTATGAGGAAGTGTGCCCCATTGGCGTGGAGGAAGAGTTTAAAACCACTTAGGAAAAAAACCACAACAACAGGACATCTGACCGGGATTTGACCTCAATCTCCCTGTTGTCGACAGTACAGTTTTTTGCGAGAGTGACGCATGGATAAATCGACAACCAATGCGTGTAATTTATTAGTTGATATTTTTACTAAACCAACTTTATTTTAATGAAATATTTAACATTATGGACCACCAGTTAATTATTTTAATGATTATGTATTAGGAAGATAGTTGAGATAAACTCCACTCGCATTTGCACATGTAAAGAATGGGAAATATCACATATAGTGGAAAATAACCTTTATAAAACCCAGTCTAGGTTAGAAAATTGACCTTGCCGTCACTGGCTATTCAGTCCTTTATTAAAGTGACACCTTAGACCATATTACCAGTTATTGAACACCGGACATTATGCAAACGAAAATGGACCAAACGCAAAAATTAGTAAACTTTACCAAGGAGTTAAAACCTAATTATAGGAGTTTGAGCATTCGAGTTAGGGGACTTACTTAAATTATGTAAGGTTTTGTTGGAGGAGAAGGGGGGGGAGTGTGGGTGCAGTATTTTTTACGGGGAAGGATGAGGCTGGAATCAATTTTACGTAAGGATTTCTATCAATGTTTATGGTAACACAGAATCATAAAAAAAAATTGTCATAAAATTAATCTCCCTTAATCATTAATTTACACTGTTTTATAGAAATCGTTGAAATAATATAGACTTCATATTTTGCCACTATTAATAATCCATATGCCTACATATAATTAAACTATTAAAATAAAAGTGATAGCTATGAGTTCCATGACTTGACGCATGAACACGTTTAAGTAATTCTAATCAATTTTTTGCTTCCTTTTTTACGAAAATAGGACTGAAACTTGAGAACTTGGTTGAATATTGTAATCAGTTGATTTGATTGACTTGTATTGTGCTTGCTAGTAAATTGGTGGGAAAATGGAAGGAAGAAATACTTGGCATTTAAAGGGAGATTTAAATTGCTAAACTACTTTAAAAATGATGGAAATACTGGTATATATTTGGAAAAGATTTGTGGCTTGGTAAGAAATTCGACTTACAATCTTAAGAGAGATATCACATAGTTTACACAATCAAATTCCTATTAAGAAGCAACGTTTTTAATTTTAAATTTGTAATATAATATTCCGATACGTTTTATTCTAGCTTTAACTTAATATAGTTATAATAACATATATTTATTATTAATTGATTCATATTTCTAAAATGTCGAATGATAATCTTGGTTAAATAATATAAATGGACGCGAGTGTAAAATAAACGGTACTGTGCAGCGCACAGAATTTCTATTTCTTCTTCTTTTTTTTGACCCGTCTCGGTGGCGTAGTAGGCTAACGCGCTTGTCATGTTGAATCTCGACTGCTGAGGACGGGGAGATCGAGGTTCGAATCTCGGTCGGGTGAACTGGTGGAGGTTTTTTCTAAATGGTTTCCAACTCTCCCTCCCCGCAAATGCGGGTTCACCTCCTCTAATTCAACCTTCCTAATTCCTAATCCATTAGCGTAATTAGTACTTAAAGTGTATAACCCGAACGGGTAGTAAGACGACGGTGCTAAATATTATTATTATTCTATCTCTTTTCTCTTAAAATATATACATTTATTTAAAACGTATCTCTTTTTTCTTAAAATATATACATTTATTAAAATATCGTAGAATTTGTGAATATAAATAATACACACAATTGCAAAAAACCCTATCAAAGAGCATAAATGTAATAATATACACCGTTGCAGAAACATTAAAAATAATTCTTTGTCGATCAAAGAGCATAAGAGTCAAATTCATATTTCTATGTACTCTACGATAAAATTATGTTTGCTTATAGCTTAGAAATTGTTGGTTTCATTAAAATATATTCCAAATTAAAATATTTTTAACGTTAAGAATACTGAAACTTTACAATAATAGGTTATTTCGTATCTCAAATAGCGGAGATAAGATAAAATTGAGAATTTATGCTTATGTATAGTACCCTCAAAGTCATTTTCATGGGAAAATGAAAATTTCCACTATGTTTATAATGTAAGACAGTTTCTAGATGCAAAATTTGATACAAATATTTAGAGCAAGTTTTTTGTTTTACGGTTAGGTATATAATTCCAATAGCCTTATGAGGCGACCTTACGAAAACCCTATATACCAAGTTTTAGCCTAATTGGTAAACTGGTTTTAGCTCCCCCCCAAAAAATCCACTTTTTCGGTTTCAATAGGGTAAACATTAACATTAATCCAGAATTCTAGTTCAATTTTTTTGACTATAACAAAACCTCTTTTCGAGGGGTCGAGAGAAGGTAAAAAGTACATTTAGCCAGTTTTGGTAAAGGTTTGCCAAATCAAATTAAAAAAATAATTCAAATATAAAATAAATAAATGCGTGAACTTTTTTTTATAACTAGTGAAATTGTGCCTTTTCTGATATTTTTAAGAAATAAGAGGGAAATAACTGATGGTTCGGTCCCACACTATGGGCCAGTTTCATAGTCAAATTTAGTGCGCCTCGAGTGCAGCGCTACACTAAGTTCATGACGACACCTACCTAAACCAGAATGGAATGGGCCAGTTTCCTATGCGAGAACGGCCCATTCCATTCGAGTTTAGGTAGGTGTCGTCATGTACTTAGTGTAGCGCCGCACTTGAGGCGTACTAAACTTGACTATGAAACTGGCCCTATACTTATAAACCGATCATATTTACTTAGTTCCCTTTGCTATTTTCTAAGCCATTACTTAATAAAAACTAAGGGTGGTTGCCCTTTTTTTTAATACACCTAGTATTTTCTAAAGAATGTACACAAACAATAATTAATTATATGATGTGTATCTTATTCAAATTTTCAAGCTCTTCTTATGCGACATACCTCGCCCATTCCAAACCTCTTTTTTTTTTAGTTAGTCTTGTCTGTATAAAATCGTGGTAAAAGCAAGCACTGGGTAAAATCCACCAGTTGCTTAGATGGGAAGTTGCCAAGTGTAGCAACTGGTGGGAGAGGCTACTGCTTGATGCAGAGCCAGCTTTTTACTCGCAATATGGGGCTATACAGCCAGCCTGTTGCATGCAACGTTTCAAATACACTTCACTCTACTTATTCACATTTGATATAAAAAAAAAAAAAAAAAAAA
>CABFOV010000208.1:211366-223153 GCA_902141375.1 Timema poppense
TGTCCTCTTGTATTTTATTCATAGTTTTTTTTTTGCATCTGCCTTTTTAATGTATTCATTGTAATTGAGACTTTAATGTTAACTAAAAATGTTGAAGAGAGTTTTTAAAGAAAATATTTTAAGATATACGTAAATTACTTTGGTGTTTTTATGGTTTAAACAACAGTTACAATAGACTTTACTGCCTATGACAAGTTTTAAACTCTCCATACACACAAATGAGGATAGATTTCCTTTGAATTATTATATTCCTCATGCCTAAGTTTTTAGTTTAAATATGTAGATATTCCTAACAGGAAGAAAGACGTGTACCAATTTTGGCAAATTAAACTATTACTTATGGTTCCACTCAAATTTGAGCTTTCCATAATTGTCTTGTGGCCAAAGTAATTTTTCCTCTATTATGAAAATCCGCTCATAATGTTAACTTTTCGCTAACTATTTGCTGAACTTATTCTTGTCTAATAATGTATTTGTGGAGCTCGTATTGCGGGGAGGTTAGTAAGAAAATAGTGCCTTTAAATGTTGCCCTTGTACATCTGTAACTCTTTCTTCGTTTAGTATCTAAATAGTTTTTTTTTGCCCTGTCTTATGTAGGTTTGAGCGATCAAATGTTATCTGTGAGGACAGTACTAAGCGTTAATAAGAATCAGTTTATAATGAGAGCTTGAAAACTCTATATTAACCCTTCTATAAGATTTATTTTTGTTTAATTGAATACAATTGGTGTCACTGGAAATCTCAATACCAATTTTTGAATATTCAAAGTGTGATACTTTATTTAAAATCTCGTGTAATTTTGTTACGTTGGATATAAAAACTTGTTTAAACGTCCAATTTAAAGTAACAAAGAGTTTTATAGACTATAATTTGTTGGCTACAAAGTGTGTTTTTACTTAATAGTACATAAAACACGAAATTTCCCCACAGTTGTTTATAAAATGAATAATTTTCTGTTCGAATAAAAGATAAACACTTTTACCACTAATAATTATGTTTCTCATTTTATGATCGATCCCATAGTAAACACTGTCGACATTTTCCACCTCTTTGAGCTACTCTTGTCGACTAAGAAGTAACATCCCATTTGTTTGTTTTTCTTAAAGTTCTACCTAATTCCATGAAAAATACCTCACTATTAAATTTATTCATCTTTCCATTCCAATTTAATAATTTAGGGCATTTGTTTAGATATATGAAGAACAAAAACACTATCGGATAACTCATTTTAATTTCATTTGTTATGTTCTATACATCAAAACCAAAATACCTCAAGTGTCAAATACTGACTTTGTTATGTTTTAGTCGAGAATCACAGCAGGTCTGATCAAGGTTCAAATCTCGCTCGCGTGAACTAAGGGTGGGATTTCCTAAATGGTTTTCCACTCTTCCTCCACGCAAATGAAGGTTTACTTCCTCATTCAACCTTTCTAATTCCTCACCCATTAGCGTAATTAATACTTAAACGTACAACCTTAACGGGTATTAAGATGCAGTGCAAAGAATGTTAGTTTTTTTTTTTCAACACTATTTCTAAACTACTTGTGACAAATTAATCTGAATTAATGTTTCTTCTACTTTGCAACGAATAGTTCACAAGATTATGACCCCTTTAGTACCTTCCCTGAATCATCTCTCTAAACATAATAGTTTTCTTCCCTGTGAATACTTGAATGGTTATTGCATAATAATCTGCTTATCCTCTGTGACTCTCTCATGTAGAATGTAAGCATCTTGTCATGATCCTGCCTGCATCCGGAATACACTTGTTATTATATTTTATTTTAATCTATCAAGTTTTGATTTTGTCACCACAAATCAGTATTACCAAACCATATAAAACGGGATAACTGTGTATTTTTATGTTTATAGCACCGCAACTTAACACCTGTTCAATTTACACACATATGTACTAATTGCGCTGGTGAGCTATGGATAGGGAGGGTTAAATTTAGAGGCAGTCTACCCACATTTGCGTAGAGGAAGAATATAAAATATTTAAAAAAACACTTTTTAACTAGAAATATAAAATAATTTTAGTTTATGGAAAAAATATTTAAAAAAATATAGTGCAATTTTAGTAAAAAAAGTAACAAAGTTCATCTTTTCATAATTAATTATACAGGTCAACAAAGCTGCGTTGGGATCTACAGTGCCCCCATGTTACTAGGAAAGTTAATAATACAATAATCATATAAATATACATATATTACTTTAGAAATATCAAGCAGTGAAATGCTAAGATGTTCATTTGAATAATCAATTTTTTAAATAATAAAAAAATTAAAATAAATTTAAGTTAGACGTATTGTTCAATTTAAGTACTTCAACTATATCACTATTTATCTTTATAACTTCCAGGATATTACGTTTGCTAGTCACGGTTATTGACGCGTCTAAATTACATATTCCTTGAATTGAAAAATGATACTTGGACACAGAAATGGATACCCGGACTTTTGACTTATTGAATGAAGAATAACCCTGGATACGGGAAAACTCTTGGATAGCTCAGTGGGTAGATAGATTATTGACGTACTAAATCAAAAGCCCCGGGTTCGATTCACTTGTCAAGGTGTCATTTTTCAATTTAAATTATATGTTATCTAGATGAGGCTATACCCGTAACTAATAAATATAATAGCTTGGCTATTTAATAGATAATTACACGTGCTTTTTTGTTTATATGAAAAATAACTTTTCGAATATAACCACATAAATAGACGTAGAAATGTATAATTCTCTTTTTTATATTTATTAATTATCTTGACTGAATGTAATGTAATTTTATATTATTTAATGTATTTTAAATATTAAGATTCTAGTGAAGCATTTAATGGATGTGTAAATATACAACTTATATGTACGCAAAATATGAATAACAAGTGATTTTTTATATTTTTATTTGCATACAAATTATATTTTCACTATCACGATAATATCCCTTACCCTAAGTTTTATGACTCAATTAGTGGAAATATTAGCATATAACATAATTGATGAGAAATCATTTCAGCATTTTGTGATTTTAAAATATCGTACGGACACAATTTTTTTTATAATACAATGGTTGCATTAATAAAACTAGATTTGAAAATAGATTTGGTTCTAGTCCAAAACGTTCCAGGATTTGAATCTATGTACAATTTTTAATCCACAATTAAAATAACAAGTTTTCTAGTTAAAAATATGTGTATGCTAAAAGTTGTGAACATACAAGAATATATAAAAATATAAATGAAACAAATTAAATATATTTCTATTAAAATTATAAAACCAATTTTATCGTAAGTATAGCATCATTTATGTAAACATTTGTGTTTTTATACACATACGTGTTTTTTATTTATATTTAAATTATAAAACCAGTTGTGTCGCATGTATAGCCTCGTTTTTGTAAGCGATTGCGTTTTTTTATACAAAATATTGTAATCTTTATTAAAAGTTTTATTTCAATCTATAATAATAATAATAATAATATTTAGCACCGCGTCTTACTACCCGTTCGGGTTATACGCTTTAAGTACTAATTACTCTAATGGATTAGGAATTGGGAAGGTTAAATTAGAGGAAGTGAACCCGCATTTGCGTGGAGGGAGAGTTGAAAACCATTTAGGAACCACCACCACCCCCACTCAGTTCACCCGACCAAGATTCGAACCTCGATCTCCCCGTCCTCAGCAGTCGAGCTCAACACGATAAGCGCGTTAGTTCAATTTATAGATTGTAAAACTATTTTAAAATTAATGTTTGCATAATACAATCATGAATAGTAAGCCATCGAAGTTATTGATTTGTGTTTTATATCAGAAGTATAATTTTGTTTTTCTTATTTTATTATTCATTGATCCAATTTAGATAACAATTTTGAAAGGGTTATTTGTCACTCAATTCTACTCAAGTGAGCAATACAATAGAATAGAAATCGGTGACCTCCCTTGTAACAGGATAAAAACAGTACCTTAGCTTTATCTGGTCACGTAATGATTTAGTCGAATAATAAACGCTTAAACTGACCACTGACAAGTCGATTCCAAATACAAAACCTTTATTCACCAAAATATCAATAAAACCAACAACTTGTTATTATAGATTCAACAAGGGACCATTAAAATTTAAACTACAATAGTCAAATGAATAGCCTGAAATAACCACTTGTTGGTCGCAACCAAATCGCTAAATGCCGCAGGGGTTAAAAAAAACTGAACACGCACAACTGGTATAAAAAATAAAATTGGGCAAATCGCCAAAATAAAAAAAAAATACCGCCGGAAGCCAAGACAAAGAAATGAATAGCATCAAGAGGCCTATGAGGGCGAAAGGGTGGAGATTTAGGACGGAGGGTGGAGGGAAGGACGAGAGCTAGACGGAAAAAAAACGGGGGAGGGGGGTAAAATAGTATTTTCTCACGGGCAAGGGGACTCGGGTCCACGTGACTAGAATATGGGGCTTCCAAGGTTTTGAATTATATAAGGTCACGGAAGAAAGGGGCTAGGGATAGTGAGGGGGGGGGGGCGGGAGTGGGGGAGGCGAAGACAGGGATCCGTGATTTGTATCTCTGCTATAAAATGGTACGTGTGGAAATGGTAGGGTGAGGCGGGAGATGGATAGTTCGGATGAGACGGTGAAAATTTGAGACGTTTCTTGCGCTCTCGGATATACTTCTCGATTATATTAATCTTTAGTTCATTTACTTTTTTTTAGAGGGGAAGGGGGTGATTAATCTGAAATTTCCAAATACAGTTCCCATGTGGATTTTACTAAGGTTTTTCTTGGTGACCATCAACGGGAGAGCTTAGGTTTCAAATCGATGACTTGCCGCGGTAGTATTTGATGCATTTTTAATCCTCTAAAGTCTAAACAGTGATGCGGGTGAACTTCCTCCAAAACTACCTTACTCATCTCTACTCCTTATATTTAGCCTTTATATGATTTCGCATCCTACTACCTACCTACCTGGGTCACCTGTTTATTTACAATAATGCGGCAGGAATTAAAAATATAAAAATGTAAAGGAATTATAGACATATTTGAATAAAGGCGGGGCAGTGAAGAAAAGGAAAAATACAACTCCATATTCTTGTCTGGGCTTCAAAATTCAACTTTCTTGTCACCAGCAGACGGGAGATGACACATATATTTCTTCTCGCCTACTATTTCGGGTAATATGTTAGCCCCATATTGTTAGCAAAATTAAAACACTTCTGAAGACGGGAGAACGGGATCCAAATCGCGGTTGTCTCTACTGAGGGTGATTTTCCCTAAATGGTTTCCAGTAATACCTCCATGCAAATGCTAGTAGATTACCCCTAAAGTTCTTCCTTCCTCCTCCCCAAACCATTAGAGTAATCACTATATAAGCTATAGGTATAGCCTAAGAGGTAATAAAACGAAGTGAAAAATACCAACATTTAAATCAAAATTAATAATAATTTCACAAAACAATTTACACATTAGTTTAAATAAATGTTAAATAAAACAACCTATCAAAAACAAACTACATTATTTTAGGTGTAATCTAGGATCTTGATACGTTGGCTTGGTGCCTCTAGTCTTAAATCACTTTGTCTCAGCCCTGCCGTATGTTATTGAATGTTTAAGATTTTGGTGTTACATATGTTTTTATTTTGTGAAGTCACTTGATATGTGTAGTAAAAACTAGAACATAGGGATTATACTCCATTCACGGTAGGAATTACTCTCTGAAAGGTCTTTTTTCCTACCAATATCCTACTATATAATATATTTCCAGTAAGGATAAAGGCCTTTCAGAAAACAATTCCTTCGGTGAACGGACTTTAAGAAACAAAGCTATTCCATTAAGAGGTGATTTAAATTTGTGGACTCACGCCTATAATAATAATATTTAGCACCGCGTCTTATTACCCGTTCGGGTTATACGCTTTAAGTACTAATTACTCTAATGGATTAGGAATAGGAATTGGGAAGGTAGAATTAAAGGAAGTGAACCCGCATTTGCGTGGAGGGAGAGTGTAAAACCATTTAGGAACACCCCCCCAGTTCACTCGACCGAGATTCGAACCTCGATCTCCCCCGTCCTCAGCGGTTGAGTTCAACACGACAAGCGCGTTAGCCAACTACGCCACCGAGGCGGGTCTCGCGCCTATAAAATAATTAATTGTCTATTCTTTGATGAAAAGTGTTAAAGTGATTTTAATTATAACTATAGTAAATACATTCACCAAACCAATATTATTATATTTTGTATAACAGAACGGTGTTTTATATACACACAAAGTTACCACAATATGTTGTGGTAGAAATCATGTCACCACAAAGGATAATCTACAAGGAGTTATAATTTTAAAATAATAATAGGACAATTAAATGGTCTAAAAATGATCCCATGGTAGTCAAGACAAAATGTGTTGATTACTGTACAAAATAAACACATTTGTAAAGAAGTTTTACTCAATATTCACCAAACATGATTTATTAAACTTTATATCGATGAAGCTAAAACATAAGTCGTCTATATTGTCACATTTATACTAAAGTACTGTTAAAATAATAATAATTTATTTATCGGTTTAATAATTTTTTAAATGTAATGTAATTCAATGGGCTTTTGTATTTGTATTAAGACTAAAAAAAATATTCATTAATTATGATTAGCAATAATAAAATTAACATTGATACATTTTTTCTGTGTGCTGTGATAGTTTTTAAAATGTTTAGGAATTGGTTGTTTTAAACATATGGAAAAAAAGATTTGGAACTTAACTATACAAATAATTGCACATATAAATATAATAATATTTACATTATTTGTATTACGGATATTTAAATTAAATTTTAAGAATTTATTGGTACATGACTTGCAAATTGGAGGGAAACACCAATATCACCGATATTAACATTTGGTCAGGCCATAAATCAAAATTTTCACCTTTAGTTTATAGTTTTATACTGAAATATATTAGTATTAATAAGTTGAAATATACTTACAGTAGAGGGTATTAAAAATAATAAATATTGGCGTCTGAGACACTAGTTAAAGTAAACTCAGAATTACACATTCTTTTTCACGTCATCCACCCCAAACAAAATTTGAACTAAATTATTTCCAGAGCCTGAAGTCACATCATTTTTATAAATCTTATCCAAATCAAACCAGAGTTGCACTTAGGCTCTCTATAAACTTATACTGTAGCTTTGCTAAACACCTTTAAAATATTTATTATTCAACGATAAAAGAATAAAATAAAATCCATAATGGACGTCCTTGATTTATTATTTAATATAATGTATGGACATTAAATAGTTATTTTACTTATTTATTATTTATGGCTTTCCATGTCCACTACCCGCCCACCACCGAAATAGCATCAGTTCTTCTGTTTATCGTTATCTCATCAAGGTCATTAAAAATGTATCTGCGGCCTGGATGCGGACCGTGGTCCACCATTTGGTGACCACTGCCTTAGACCATGCAGCCACCGAGGTGGGTTCCTACCTTAGGAAAACCAGGATGAACAGTAAGTAGTGAGGTACGGAGGGAAAAAACTATGCAAGTTTTATTTTTCTTCGTTTACACCCTTAACTGGTTTCATCAAATAGTTAATCTTTAATTGACTTATCAATAAAATTAAATATATAAATGCTCATGAAAAATGAAAAATTAAATTAAGATTACCCCAATTTTATCAAATGAATACCCAAATATCTTAGGGTTTATTTATATTATCCGAATGTTAATAATAACTAACCACGGTAATCTGTTGTGCTAAGTTTGAAAAAAAAAAAAATTCCAAGAAATTACAAAGACGTTTTAATTATATTTTTTTAAATTATATAGTTTAATTTTCATATTTTTTGAGCTATACATAGTCTTAATACATCCTTGACTCATTAAATCCAACTACCATTGATATATATTAAGTCATTAGATATATATAGTAATTGTAAAAACCCGTTATATATCTTTAATGAGATAAAATAAAGTCAATGTTATCATATTTTAGAAAACTTGTACTAAAAGTATAATTTGATATTTCTAATTTGTGTTATTTATTTTAATACTTTTTGGAAAGTTTGCAATTAAATAAGAGTTGATATTACTTTAACAAGTAATTTATACATTTTAAACTAGTTTTCAGAATGATGAAATATAGGCCTACGAAATAATAAAGGTATTGTCACTACATATTTCTGAAAAAAATAAATAAATGAAATATCAGAATTTGTAAAGACAGATACTATCAAACCAAACCATGGTTTTTAAATTAATATTGAACTGATCCCTAAACACTCATTCCCCATATTATATATATTTTAAATATTAATGCCACATTTACATCCCAATTACCCTCCTCTTATTGCAAGGCTTGTAACCAGCGACACACCCTCCAATGTGATAACACAAGATGGCGGATCGGTGCGAGTGAAAATGTTCGATCGACGCGCAACACCGACCGCAGCGCGACACGTGGCCACTTGGAGAGCTAACTTGCGATGCATCCTTTGTTCTTTTTTTGGAAGAGGCAAACGCAAGAGAGAAGAGAAAACACATCTAAAGCCGATGTGACAGTGACAATAAAACATATATGATGAACTGTTTCTTGATCAACATCCGATACAAATATACATTCAAGCAAACGTTTGAGCTGTAAGCAATTATTTTGAAATAGTTTAATATTATAACTCTTAATTTCAATATATAAAATCCAAATTCTAAATTTCAAATCCCAACTAATTACAAAAACTTATATAAACCCTTTCGTTCCAAATACATTTAAATGTTGGAAGTAAATGTTTTAAAGTTAAATGGTTGAACCATTAACTTGACCTCTAGAAATTATCTTATTTTAAAATACTCTAAATATTTACTAACGTGTTTATGATAGATTTTACTATAAGTGATAGTCATAGTATAGTAATTTAGTTGGCTATTAATGTTGGCAATTTTTATAAGTCATCTAATTAAAAAACGAATAAATTAGACTTGACGTTTTGGGAACCTAAACCGGTTATGGTTCTTAAGAAAAAAGGGTGTGAAGCCAAGGAACCTAAGAACAGAACTGAATTATATCTAATATTTCTAATAATAATAATATATTATTAATATTTCTACTATTACAACATGTTTTTACATCACACTACCATGAATGTCTTGGTCAGCTACGACACCACCAAGTAGAATGTACAAGATATAATTTGCACTGTAAAAAATGTGAGAATATGTACTTTTAGTTTGTATTTCAATAATAATTTTAATCAAACTAGGATGCTGTAGATTACTATGATTTTAATATATGTTCAACTTCATCTTTTTTTAAAAGCATTGTATTAGTATATTTGGGTTTATTCGGAAAACTTCTGATAGGTTGAAATGATATATTTAAAAAAAGTCTTCAGGCAGAGATTCTAACATTTGATCAAAATATAAGCATGCCAATATTTTATCTAATGTTTTAACCAAGTCTGAGAAACATCACTAGCTATATCTCGCCCAATATTTCAGGAAAATTAATATTTACTGTGTATACCATGACTAATAGTCCTCAAACATAAAATCTTCGGTGATTTAAGATCTGAGAATATAAGGGGCCACCGGTCCCGTAATATTTGCTGAATCATCCCATTTTGAATGTTGTTGTTCCTTGTTCCCAGAAAAACGAGTTTGGGACACAAAGTATCTGGGATTTTTATTTTTACTAATCAATTTTAAAATTTGTAGAATTAAGGCTTCACTATACGTATTTATGCAAAAGTTGACAACAGTTGCATGTGTAAATATGAATTTAAAGTTAAACATACATTTCAACATTAAAAATAGTAAAATTGGTCTTATTTAAGATGAATTCGTAAAAATATCTTGAAAAATATCTGAATTAATTAGAATGATTACAATTTCGCCACTTCTAGCTCACCCAATCCCCATAAAAATCTTAAAATATCTTCTGGGGATTTCTAATATTTAAAAATATTCCCTATTTTATAGTTGAAAATGTGGTACGCTGAACTTTAAAAAAAACTACAGCTAGGGCAAACACAAACCATAGATAATACTTATCACTGCGTCTTACTACCCGTTCAGGTTATAATAACTAAGATAATGGGTTAGTAACTGGGAAGGTTGAATATATAGGAATTGAACCCACATTTACGTGTAGGAAGAGTGGAAAACCATTTAGGAAAAACCACCCTCAGTTCACCCGAGTGAGACTCGAACCTCGATCGCCCCATTCTCAGCAGTCTAGCTCAACACGAAACTAGTGCGTTATCTAACTACGCCACACATACCAAAAAGATATATTAAATAAAATAAATTATAATGTGCTCATAAATTATTCAAGCCGCTATAAGCCGTAATATTTTCGTTATTTTAGGAACTATCTTAAAACCTTTTGCATTAATTAGTAGCACAAATCAATACATTTTGTCCTAGCTAAGTGTATTACCATAATTCAGTCGATACTTCAGTAAACCAAATAACCCATAAAACACTGAATTTGTTGTTCTTTATACTGTTTTTATTAAATTGTTAACAGTTCCAAAAGGACCAGGAAGACTTCATAATGGCGCTTTAAAAACCACTGATGCTGCTAGAGGCTGGGAAGAGCTATTTGGAGTAATGCGTCTCGTACTCTAGAACAACTAGGACATTTCAATCGATAGATATGACTCCTTAAGAAAAATTCCAGAGCGTGAATCTAGGAGGAAATATATTTTAAATTATAATAAAAGAAGATGTATCTTAAGGTTCGGACTATGAGTCCAAACTGATTTTTATACACATACTTCTTAAACAAATATATTCAAAACAATATCAACATAATTGTAAGTTTAAAAAAAAAACACGTATAAATAATGAAAACCTCATTCAAATAAAGTTGTTCCAGTTGTTTTCAAAGAAACATTTAGTCTTTGAAAAACCACCCTGAAACCGTGAATTTAAATTACAAATGGACAATCAACTTCATGTACGGAACTAGAAATGGAGATTAACCAAACCATTGCTATAGGCGTTCCTAGTATACGTATACCAAGAATCATGCATATTCTAGTTATGATTCGTATAAACAAATTTACATATTTTGTCCCGAGGCACAACACATTCAAAATTTACTGACTTTTCAATTTCAGAATTATAGGTTTAATATTTTATTCATAGGTAGTAATATGCCCAAAGGCATAAACGAGACCTTTCCCCAGCCAGCTACATTTGTGGGTTGAATAAAGGGGGATGCCTTTTTTCAATAAAAGAAACATTACGATACAAATCTTTAATGTTTATGTAGACACAATTTTGTGCTTGGAAATTAAATTATTTGTGTTAATAAATTATGTGTTGGGTAAATGTACATAACTCTTTTTACCAAAATTGTATCTACAAAAAATGTTTGCATCGTTAGTAGGTTTAAATAATTTATGGTTAGCTTGAATAGTAAACATTTCAACATTTATTATTGGTGGTAAGCATGGGAAAGCCGAAGAGACTAAACATTAAAACAAATTAGAGAAAATAATTCAATTTACAGTAACATCATCACGTAATGAAGAAGGAAACATCACTGTATGTCAGAAACTGAAAACATTTTCTTCTAGCTTGTTTCTTCTAGAAGTTTAAAAATGCTTGGTGGGGTAAAAAACAACGCATTTTTCTTTGTCAAAAAAGAAGGGAAAGAAAACAAGATGGAAAGTAAAGGGGGAAAAGAGAAAAAAAAGGGTCACCAACATAACGTTAGCTGTTTCGTTTGCTTGAAAGAGAAGGATGAGCCTTCTATGTGAGGTGACAAGCAGGGGTTATTTTGGGCCAGAATG
>CABFOV010000208.1:223206-240262 GCA_902141375.1 Timema poppense
AGGTGATGGTAGAGGGTTTGGAGGGAGAGTAAGGGGTTGAAGAAACTTGGGGAAGAACTGACAAGTATACCATGTTTACGAAAATGGAAAAGTTGGATGGATACGAACAATGCACCTACGTTTGATACAGGATAAGTTTGTTTTTGTTTTCTTGTTGAAATGTGTTTCGGATATAAAAGCACCTACAGAATAGAATAAATCAAATAATGATACACAAAGAAAGTGAGCTCTTGACTGTGGTAAAAGTTTTATTGGGAATATTATTTGAAATAAATTATCGGGCTTTTGTCATATTTTCTGTTATTATCTAATGAAGAATAAAATACAAATATAATTAACTTTTTTTAAAATAAAATACAGTTTTATAAGATAAAATGTCTAAAATTCAAAATAAATTTAGTTTAATAAAATAATGGTTTTAGAAATAATCGAGATATTTATTAAAACTCACCCCTATTGAAATAATAGTAAAATCATAATTTTAGACATTATTTTTATTGGCAAAATCTCTTGATATGACTGCAGTATTTAGAACATGTATTTATATTCTTCAAATTGTACTACTATGTAATAACGCAGGTCCTAGAATATTTCCACAAACATATTTAATTCAAAAACAAAGATCCATAATAATGTACAGCCAATTTTTATGTAGGCCTAAAATGTTATTAGTTCAAAATAACATAAGTATTGTAAATAATCTTATCTTTATGTTTGTTAATAGATGATTTATTTTAATATCGTTGTTTTATTACATATAATACTATTGTAAATGTTACTTTTTATATAAGTTATGAAAATAGTTTATTTGAACAATTTTAGAGTAATAAATAAAATAATGTTTTTACACTCTTACATGTTCAACATACAGTGATTGTTTGCTCCTCAACAAACATAAAAACAAGACAAAATCAATCATTAAACATTAATATAATTTTAGACCCTTTAATAATTGTTTAATTATTTCCAATGCAAGCCATATTAATATTGATTTAAAAGATTTTAATTAACTTCATTAAATATGACAAACAAAAGCAAGTAAATTAAATTGAACAAAACTGGGAAGTATTGCTTTCAGAAGACAATGGAAAAGTTTTAATTAATGAACGACAGAGAAGACAACCAAGATGTATATACAAAGTAATATGCGATACATCGAAGATATTGGTAACTTTAAAAAAACATTTGTATCTGTAGAATAAAGAGTTCTTAAAAATGTTCATAAAATTGTAAATGTAAAAGTAATAAAATAGGATGCATTGGATTGCAATCAAGTTTTATTCTATATCTGAATTAATTCAAAAATTTGGATAAAACATTGATAAATATAGGAAGCCCACATTGTTTGAAACAAAAATAAAGGATTCAGTCTTGTGTAGTCTGGTTTATCAGAGGTGAGAAGGCCTGGGTCAAGTTCTATCAAGATGTTCTGAAGTGTTATTTCCTAAACGGCTTAAAAATCTCTTTCCATAAAACTGTTGATTCATTTCTTCTACATACATCTTCTCCTCCCTACTCCATTCGGCCATCCTAAGATTTTATAATCCTCTTTCCACTCTAATAGTGAATTTCCTTTAATATATAACTCCCTCTATACCAATCTCCTAGTAATTAATTTTATTCTTGTGTTTAATCCAATAGTATTAATAAAAAATAAATTATTATAAACACCTTACGTGGTTACTTTTAGTTAATTTTCCAGGCTATAAATCTATCCACACTAACTGTTTAGGGATAAAGATAGTATAATTTACAGGAAGTGTGCTCACATTTGCACAGAGGGAAGTGGGAAACCATTTAGGAGAAATTTACACTCGGGTTAACCCATCTGAGATTTAAACTCTGATTTCGCCGATTCTGGAAAGCTATAAAAAACTAAACTGTCGTCTGTATCTACAGGCTCAATGGGGTAATTATTTAGTTTATTTAGGATACTATACTATCTAAATTAATCTTAAACATACAGCTTTACTATTAAATGTTTGTACAGTATATTAAATATACATATTTTGTTGGTGTCAGTGTAAGCTATTAAATTGATTAAATTATTCTGTCTTTAAGATCAATCTAATAGAGTAGACATGATGGAAGAATCTCAAAATCTATGTGGAATCGTTGCTGGCGAGTCATATAGAGGAAATGCGTCCCAAGTGTAATCATTTGGAGCTTAAACCCTGATATCTTGGGTCAGTTGGATGCGTCATCACCCATCTAATACTTTGTTTAAAAAAAAGGTGATAAACCTACAACAATAAAGCCTAATTTCACCATAAAATAGCACCAAACGTTTCATAAAACAGTTTTGTTCTCAAACAGAACGTGTTAAAAGGTTTGTCGCAAGGATTTAGTAGCTTTCAGACGTACAGAAAAAAAAAGAGGATCGCGTGAAATAAAGAGAAAAGGCTAGAAAAAAAATTGTAAGTAGAGAAAAATGGAAAATCTGTTCCTTTGGCTCTCGAAAGAATTGTCAGGTTAACCGTAAAACACAACTGGTAGAGAAATAATAGAAGGTTAGAAAGCACCATAGGCTAGGTATAAGGGAGAGAAGGATGGGATAGGTGGGATACCTATACCGAATTTTTATGACTTTTCGCGATATCCTAAGAGAATAAATGTTTATAGCGTAACTTTTTATTCAAGAAGATGAGCTAAAGCATTTTTTTTTTAATAAATCCAGAGCTTGGGATGTTTTCTGTTTATGTGCAGTCGAAATAAATGTAATCAATAAAAAAATACGTGGCAGAACTTATTCAAGATTCTTACAAAAATGTTATATTTATAACATGTTATCAAACAAACTATAGTAAACGGTGTTTGTATTTATATTTTAAGTTGATTTGTTTTTGATTAATTTTATAACCAAGCAATAGTTTAAAAAAATAGTATATTTATATTTGAGCAATCCATTCTAACAATCACTATGTGATATTATACCAATAAATATATTTGAATCTCCAAAATGTACGTACATGTATCCTACCTTAAGAAAATATGTACGTGCTTAGTTGTTCCCTTTAAATAGGCATCATTAATTGATTTTAAATGTTGTCTACTAAATTAGTTACTGTATTTATATGTAGTGCATTACGTGAGATTAATATGTACTTGAATATTCAAATCAAGATAAACTAGTAAAACAATGTATATTTTCATTATATTTCAGTAGAAAACAAAACTGTATTAATACAAATTAATTCACCTAACCAGGATGTAACCCAAAGCTTTCTGAGCAGGAGTCAAACCTACAAGCATTGGGTTAAATATGTAGGCATACACTTGTGGAAGAACATACAGCCGTGTATACAATTTGTTACTTAAATTGTACTGAGTTAATATAATGTACCCTGATTTCACATTGGTTTGGAATTTAATGCTTAAATGAAATACAATATGAACTTTTTTCAATTCCATGACATGCAAATAATGATGAGGTAAAACTTAACAAAAGCCTATAATCCGAACGGGTAGTAAAAACAAAAAGATCTAACAAAACAAACGTTAACATTTGCAACAAGACCGAAATAGAAAAATACAACTGTCTCTTCTTGTGTGATTTGCCAATGACAAATAGATGGAGGCTAAGATTCTAGTCATGTTGACGCAGGGTGTTTTTCTTAAGTTGTTTCCCTCTCTCCCTCCAAGCTAGTGCGCATACACTTTCTCTTAGTTATACCTTCCTTATACATATCTAGTTTGTTTATGTATGCGAATATCTTAGAGTTTACAGTCAATTTTTTCTATAAATGTCTTCCTTATATGACAGATATAAAAATAACTAAATTTGTCTTTACTAATTCATTCATCAAGCAATCTGAAATGCAGCTCACATTTTTGGTATGTATTATCAATATTTGTAAAATAACACTAATAATAGTAATAATAATAATAATAATAATATAGTAAAATATTAATATCAATTTAGGTGGTAAAAAATATGTTGTTTGTCCCCCTAAAATGCTTTTCCTATAAGCTGAGAAAATTAAAATGGGGCGTGGAAAAATTATTTTATATTTATCATCTTTTATTATTGAAGTATAGTCACACATATCTATATATTTATATAAATACACGTTCATTACCGACAACATAAGAAATCACTAGTGTACTTACATGGAAGTTTTCAAAACAGAAGAGAGACACGACTCGTACTTACCTGAAACAAATTTAAAAAAAATAAGTAAATCTATGTTGTGTGTTATCTATTAATAGCCATGAATATCATATGAAACATAAAACAATCCATTATGATAAAGAGTTTAGGTCAAATTAAAAATGATATGGTTTATTATTAATAACAAGGTGTTTCATTGGTATTCAAAATTGTATCTGTGTCACTATAGATTAAACATTAACTGATAGCAATAACTTTATTAACCTTAATATCATATATTCATACGACCATCTGTATTTTCTGAGCTCGTTTATTTAAACAGACTTAATTATTGTACAAATAACATGATTCAATGGTCAAATGGTCTAAGTTATCACCCTCTCAATTGAATGGACTGCCGATGATGGAAAGATCAGGGTTTAAATCCCGTTCGAGTGAAATGAATACTTTTTTCCTAAATGTGTTTCTACTTTCTAACCACAAGCATGTGTTTACACTTTCTATAAATTACATATTCCTAATCCTTAAAACATATTACCCGAATTGACGTGCACAAAAAAAAAGTGTCAATATACTATTTTTCTGAAGATCAAGAGGCTGGGGTTTGAACCCCAGTTGGGTAATCTGGACTTATTTTTCCTAAGTATTTTTCAACTCTCCCTCCACGCAAGTGCTGGTAAATTTAAATTCCACATTTCTAATAATTATCGCTAGCACAAATGCACGAAAAGCCCGAATGGGAAGTAAGACTCAAAGAGTGTAATACAAGGTCTAACAACATTTTTAAATATATATTGATCCAAAGGTTTAGGATTTAACACAAATACTATCCCATTTCAATTTGTATCTTTTTTTTATTTTATTTTACCAGATAGTCTAACCAAACATCCCCAGCTTATACGCATGGATACTTTTTACTAAACCATGGCAAGAAGGTCCCTTGTAAGAAATCTAGACTGTACCGATCTAGGTTAGCCAAATATATACAGTAATGAGACAAGGAAAATGTACATGCATTATCTTAGAGGGAGAGCAAGATAATATTTATGAAAATACACCTTCAGTAGACACGGTTGAAATTTAGCCTTCATCTATTCGTTCACTGACAAACCATACAAGAAGAGACTGACACCTTTGTATACCTACGTTCTGGTGCATGTTTTTGGTATTTACTTTTTTAAATATTAGCTATAAATTATGTGCAGCTTATAGAATTTAAACTACGTGTTCAATTAAGACTAAATATTCCCACGTTTGGGTGCAAGAAGAAAGGTTAAACCAATTAGAAAAATTCAAACCTGGGTACCTACGGCCGGGTTTCAAAACCCAACCTTCAAGTCACCGGAAAAAACAGAATAAATAAGCTTGTCATTTAGACTTACCTGCCCATTGACACGGGTGATTTGTCTCTCCCAAAAAAAGACAGGTGTTTATAAATCTAAGACTTGATTTGTATAGAGAGCCACCCACCCACCCACTTTACTCTTCTATCAACCTACACTTCGACTTTAAGGCTGAAATAATGTGCACTATATTCTGATATACGAGCAAGTTTCATGTTCATGTTATCATTCGGTTCTTTACTAAGGTTCAATCTCCTATCTAGCCTGGGGCTATACATTCGATATCACTTCTCCGAAATACTCCTTTCATCTTATTTTCCAGACTCTCTTTATTTCTTTCTTTTCGTACTGCACAGACTTTATCGTAAATATCCCTTTTCTTCCTTCTGTCTATAGTTCTTATACACCCCTCTCACTTATCCTTCTCTTCAACAATCCCACTCAATATCACCCATGTCTTTTGTGTGATGGTTTTGGATTTCTCTCGCTGCCCCTCCATGCCTACCCTCTGCCGCCTCCTTCCAAACATTCTATAAACCCCTATCTCCCCATTGCCCTATTTATCCCTTGTTCTAGTGCTTCAGTGCGATAAAAGTTTATCAAGACCACGAAGAGTTTTCTCTTGAGATTATTTAAATTTTCATACAAATAAAAAAAAGCCTGCATTTCTAAGACGCGTATATTGAAAGTTGTATTTTAAAGAGTTGTTCACCCGCTTCGGTTGCCACATGGTCTAACGCGCTACTCTCGTGGTAGATTAGACAGCTGATGGGAAAATCGAGGTTCAAATACCAGTCGGATAAACAAAGGGTGATTTTAACAAAACTATTTCCCACTCAAAAGTGGGTACATTTCCTCTAAATGTAACCTTCCTAATCCCTCAAACCATTCAGGTAATTAGTTCATAAGCGTATTGCCCGAAGGGGTGTTAATAAATATATTCCTTTAATATGCTTCGCTTGTTGAAACTAGCCTCATAATTGTTTTGCAAATATAAATATATGTTTCTAGAGCTATATTTTTCATAAGAATCAAGAAATGATGAAACCAAATATTGATTTAAATTCTAAACATAAATTTAATTTGTGAAACTAACAAAAAAAATTCTTGAAAAAGTGCTGTTAAATTTGTTAATAGTTCTTAGGGATAATTTTAGGGTTGATAAACTATATTCCTGTATAACACAAAATCTAGATAGATTAATTTCTTCTATTAGTTTTATCTTGTATAAAATAGTTCTCTATCACAATAAATACATACATTATTACTAAAATCTAATAGATACCCAAGCAAAGAAAAATCTGTTTCAATTAGTGTTTGTAAATGTATATTATATATACATAGTGAATGCTTTCCCTGGAGTGATGTAGAGTATAACGTTTCGGGTTTATTTAAATATTAATAAAATTATTAATTTTCACATATGTTTGCCTTGATTTGATATTTTTCAACATCAACATTTTATATTCCCTCAGGTATTTAGACTTAATGTCAGTAAATATAATTATAATTCAACTTTTATAATTAATTGAGCTATTTAATATTATATACATTATTAAAATACATTAATAAGTATTATTAATACTAGAAGGTAAAACAGGTACTTAAATATACAAATAACTTCTAAAGAGGTATAAATGTTAATTCAATATTATTATTACCTACTTCAGGGGCCATGTGGTCCAAGGCGTCACTCTCGTAATAGACTTGTCTGCCAATGACGGGGAGATTGGCATTCGAATCCTTGTCGTGTGCACTGAGAATACATTTCCTAAATAATCTTCCACTCTCCTTCTAAGTAAATGTTGGTAGTCTTTCTCTAAATTCTACCTTACTCATACATAATACATTCATGTGGTTAGTAAATAGACGTCCATCCCGAGTGGGTAGTAAGACGTGAATTTGAGATAAAATATACTATCAACAATACAAGGTGCCTGCGTGGTTACCTATTTGACTCTGGGTTGAGAGTAATAACACGATTGTTTATCAAATCCATATAGCGTGATATGTTTACACATTGGAGTTAAACCTAATAGCTATATACCCACGTTAACAATTTTTAATTTCGTTACAGCCCACCCTTTTTAATCGAGTTTTGTCCAGCTGTATAACTAACGTCTATTTTAACCAATATCGGCACTATAGGTAACTAAAATATTTGTTAGACAAATATTAGTAAAAAAAAATAGTTATAAATAAACTATATAGTGTACACAGCTTCTAGACACATGGTTGCGCTAAATGATCATATTGAGTCAGTTGTGAAAACATATAAAGTTATTATATAAATTAAATTAACATAATATACATTTTGTAAAAGCTATCTCTAAACAAGCCTCTCGTACTTATCTCCTGGGGTTAAGTGATTAATAATACTTTACTTAACCTAACAGATGGCTGTATTACCCGTTTGGCTGGCTACATATTTTAAGACGTCACTCTCACAATGGGCTGGACTGCAGATAATGGAGAGATAGGGATTTGATCGCCATCAGATAAACTGCGGATGGGTGTTCCTAAAGGGTTTTTCAACCTCCCTCCACGCAAATGAGAGTACATATTCCTTCTAAATTTAACTTTTCTCATCCCTAAACACACTATGGTAATTAGTACATAGGTTTTTACCATAACTGATAGAGTAGGACGTAGTCCTAAAAAAGAAAAAAGCTATATTGAACGTGTCAGACCAGTACAGATGGAAAACGCCTGTAAGCTGAGTACTCTACAAACCGCAACACCGCCCCGTCTTGTAGAGTACTATAAGTTCCACGGCGCGCTCTGTAACTATTTATAAACATGTGTATCAATATCCCAAACACTCAGCCTTCGGAGAAATCACAACGTAATACAGATAGTTAGTTTTTTTTCCCCATTGCATCCTAGTATCAGTTAGGGATATCCGCATTTAATTACACTAATAGAATAAGGATGTGAAGGGTAAAATTAAGAGTAAACGTATCTGAATTTGAGTGAGCGGAAAACAGGGAAATAATCATGAAAACATTCTTTCAATTGACCCAGCCGGAATGCAAACTCCAACCTACAACACAATTATCGATAAACCAGACCAGATGATATTGACGCCACTCACCAATTCGGCTTACATTATTTTTAAAAGGGTAAGAGTTAAATATTTAATTCTGGTGTTATATTTTATTGGTGATTAATTGACAAATTGAATACTTTTTTTGTTTAGTTTAGAAATGTATTAGAAAACTTTCAATTATATAAATAAAAATAATATCCAATTACAAGTTATGAGAAGTTCCGCAACACTTAACTTTCCACCAATATTTCAAATCATGGCTAAACACCAGAGTATGCCCAAATGAATTATGTTCTAAGAAGTCATATTTAACAAACTTGGAGCAGTACGAAAGTTATCAGGAAAGGAAATTCTAACTCGAAGGACGAAAACCCGAGATGTTTTCAATCTACCAGATGCTGTACGTGTATTTAATGGAAACACAATTTTGGACGGAAAGTTTATTGCAGAATGGTTTAGTCTTAATGAAGTTTGCAGAAAGGATGGTTACTTTCGGAAGAGCAAGTTTGTGATGAATTCTCCAAGTTTTCAACATTAATTATAATGTGAGGATGTTGGAAATATATAAAGTTATCAAAAACAAAACAATCCTTAAGATTTAGGAAACTAGATTTGATTGTTAAATGCCCCCATTTAATTTCTTTTTGTGTTTTAATCTAACTTGATAGGAAAATTTTAAGATAAATTTATGGCGACGCTTCAGTGTTCTGTAATTATTAGTTATAAGGTAGGTATCAAATTATCTTCCAAGATATTTATTAAATATACAGAAATAATTTGGTTGTTAAATTCTTTCAACTTTTACTTAATATGTATTTTAAAATACTTATTATTGAGCCCTCAATAAGCATTATTATAACAAATATGTACAAATAGTTCAATAAATAGTTAACTTTATAACATTAAAGGATTACATTTAAATTTACTATAAAAAAATTATAGTATGAAATAAAAATATTAATAGTAAAAGCCATTAATTTTTTTTAAATATTTAATTGGAATGATACATTTATTCTTTTAATATTTGAAAATGTTTAGTACTACGCTAGAAAAACATTTTATCCGCTTCTTTATGGGTCATGTTGATCATTTATATATATATATATTGGAACAATTAAAATCCTGAAGCAAACTCATAGTGAGACATCATTAAATCATAATGAGTAATCACTGATTAATATTGAGACATTTAATGCTCAAATTTAAGCATTTAAGGATTATAATAAGTTATTACAGGTTCATAATGAGACTTCACCGATTAATAATTACATATCTAAGGTTGATAATCAGACATAAATGGCTTACAATGAGATATAACTTTTTGAAATGAGACATTACTGTCTCATTATCATATATAATTGGCTTATAAAGATGTGTCACTAATACATGAAAAATATATTTAAAAATCTTGTCATTGTCGATATTTACTAGAACCAGAAATCTTTTATTTCTCTTCATTGCATCTATGTTTTTAGTTACGTCAATTTAGAAAGGATTGTGAATTTAGAATTTTGATAAAATGTACCCGAAATTGAGTGAAGGAGAATCCGAGATAGCATTTAGAAAAATACACCCTGATTACACCCAGCCAATATTTTAACTCAGACTTCCCATCTCTGGCAGAAAAAACTAAATTAGTCTTAGGTTTAGATATGGTATATCTTGGTGGGGATAGCCAGGAATCAAAATGGGATATTTAGAAATTAATTTACTCAAAAAAAATTAAGTCCAGTCTTCAAACCGAATTGGAATCTCTCAATTTAAGACACTGACCGAATATTTTTGAGAATCCATGCGGTTTGGTTAAAATTGATTTTCGAGGGGTGGTAAAACAGAATCTGTAAGTGGCCCATTGCTCTCTCATCAGAAGTATCAAAACAGGATACCAACACACCCCTACATTAAGTGCCCATAAAATTATAGACTGTCATCTTGTAGCAAATTTAAAAAGAGCTATTATGTTATCATGATTCATGTTTAAAGACTCGTCCTCATAAAAGTGCCATTAGTTTCTTAAACACGATAAAAAAAACCTTTTAACTAATTAAAGAAGAAAAGAGAAACGGTCAAAAATACTAAAATATAGTGAGAATGGTTTGAAAATGTCATGGAGAAACAATAAATTACAATAAAAAGGGCCATGAAATGAATAAAGTATAAGTGCCAAAAACCCTCCCTTATCTATTTAACTTGTTTGTCCAGCGGATATTCACTTGATTATCACCCCCAGCAACTAAGGGATGCATTCTCTATTGAAAAAGGGGGAAACTTATAAAGTGAAAGGTAATATTGAAGTATTACAAAACTACATATTGTGGAAAAATATTATATTGCAATCAACCCTTACTCTTGGCCCTCATTTCAATGACATGAATGCCGACCACTAGTCTAATAATGCCAAGTATTTTATTTTAACGTCCCACAACATTTAATGACACCGTTATTTTTAATTATTTCATTTAACAACCCGTTGGAAGCCATATGGATATATGCAATATAGTAGTCAGAATGAGAAATTCATAATATTTCAAAAGATAAACAAGAATTTGTGTTGAAGAATTATGGGAAACAATTGAAGAAAAACAGACTCAGACGGAAATCAAACTCATTTCTCCAACTCATCGGTATAACGGACTAGAATAGACTGAACCCTTCATCCACGGGTGCACCTTGTGGATGTACTGGACTTTTCGCGTGTTCAGACGTCAGTTTTTAATTTAAAAATTATGGTATTTAGTTACACTTAAAACTATACCTACTTAACAGCGTGACTATTTAATCCATTATGTGGACAACATTTAAACATTTAAGCGTATCACTTGACCTTGAGTATGCTCTTGACAGTATCCACCACAAATAATGTTCATCATAATCGTTTTGGTTAGAAAAGAAGGTTACAAATTACCATAACATGGTTTGTAACATAAGAAGCGATGCTACTTGAGACTTTTCCATGGGATCATTAATAAACACGCGCTTACTGGCCTTTACAAGCCGCAAAAGAAAACATAATGCTGCTAACAAAATAATTACAGTGTGTGTATTTCCCATTAGGAGAGCCGGTAGGTCCGTGTATACAATTATTAGAAGCCACGCTACTCTCGTTACAAACCAATTACACGTAATCTGAACCATGTGTTTAGCCACACGCTACGAATAAATAGTTACAGAGAGCCGTGGAGCTTAGAGTACTCCGCAAGACGGCACGGTAATGCGGTCTGTATAGTACTCAGTTTACAGGCGTTTCTGACAAGTTCTTACAGCTTTTTATAAACTTTTTTTAAATCCCAATCTTCCCACTCGTTCGTTTAATACGCCTATATATTGAATACTTAATTGTGATATGGCTCTTTAAAGTGTAATTTAGCGGAGGTGTACCCACATTTGCTTGAATGGAGAGTGGAAAATCATGTAGGGAAAAAAACCTCAGTATCGGGATCAAGCCCCGATTTTCCCGCCAATTGATTGTCTAGTATATTGTGAGAGTGACTCACTAGACCATTCAACCACCAAAGTGGATAATACAGCTACCTATTGGGTTAACCCATATTACCTAATCCAAGGACATAGGACGAGGAGGCTAGTTTAGAAACATTTACAAAATGCATATAATGCTCATTTAATTTTTGATATTATATAGTTCTCAACTGACTCAATAGAGTCTTTAAATATAATTCCTTAACTTCAAATGTATATTTTTAAAATTTCAATTGTTTTTTTCTTTCACTGCATCTTACTTACCATCCGGTGACACGAATTTTAATTACGTTATAGGGTAGGAATAAGGAAGTTGTAGTTTAAGGGAAATGTACCCGGAAAAATTTAGGAAAATGACTAAGTTCCCCTATATGGGATTCAAAGCCAAACCATCAATACACAGGCAAAAAACAATAGAATTGTTTGCCTAGCATTGCGAGTTTCAATTACAATAAATAGATTTATTAAAATATGACAGAGATGACAAAGTGAGACACTAAAAATACGTTATTAATTTATTATATTAATATATGGATCTATTCCAGGCACAGAGGTGTTGTTGGAGAATTGTTTTGAGTTTTATGGAAAAGTATTTAATTACTCTACTATTCACAAATGTGTTTACAAATATATATTCTGAAAATTGAAAAATGACACATGGACAAGGCAATAAAACCCGGGACCTTTGGTCAAAGGTCCTGGGTTCTATTATTATTTCTAGATGTCAATTTTCAATTTTCAGAATATGAAATCTCCTCATTAAAACAATATAATAGCTTTGGCTACTCGATTCTTAAATATACAAATATATGTTATGATTGTCTAATTTTTTCATTATTTGCTAAGCTTAAATCTGATATGTTTCTAACTTTCTTAAAAACTATCCTTTATAAAACATAAATTAAGTATGGATTGCAATATTTCAAAATTTTGAAGACATTTTACAAGTTTAGTTTGTATTGGTCAAATAATAAAATTGTCTAAGAGAATATTAAAATTGTTAATTAGCCCAATATTAAGAATTTTGTTTTTAAGATTCATATTGTATTTAACTTCACAATTATAAAAAATGTCCGTAAATTTATATACATTACACATTATTAGAATTAAATGTAACTTTAATTTTCAATCATGGAAAACTATTTCATATTTAGATACTTAAATCAACTAAAAGATTTATGTGAAATTCAATTTACGAAGGGCTTACATGATTTTAATAAATGTTTATTAAATTATATTAGTAAAAATAAAATTAAGTATAGTTTACCCAATACTTTGGGCAAGTAACAAGGAATTATTTTGTTTAAAACGATAATTTAGAATGACTCATATCATAAAGAAAAAAGAATAATAATAATAAAGGAATAAATAATCAAATAAGTTTAAAATGGTTATCTAAATGCTATCAAGAATAAGGTTTAGCTAATTAATGATATTAAAGAACTACGGTAGGAGGCGTGGAATATTTGTAACAAAGAGTTTTGGTTCTAAACCTTCCTGCAGATACATATGAATCCACTTAAAGTTCAAATAGCATCAAAAACTCCGAGAGAAGTATTTTGAGACGCCCGTTATTCTAATTTAAGTTTGATGAAAAGGAGCAGCTTTATAGAAGTAACAAAATTAAAGTTTTAGTCTCAACGAATTGATATTGGCTCTGAATATATTATTTATAGCACATAAAAAGCCGTCGAGTTCTTAGTTGATAGTTATTTTGAAGATGTTGTAAAACATATTTAAGTGGTTTTATTTTCATGATCTATTACTAAAAATATCTAAATTTGTAGCCCCTAGATATGAATCATGCTTTAACTATGAATTGGTATTATTTTTAGTATGATGACAAATTATTTACCTGCTAAACCTTTTATAATATTAATTATATTATTATAAATACACACATCTACAAATTGTGATTTAATTAAATTAAATTAACAAATGGAATGATATAAAATAATTTAATACTCGTCTGAAAGTTATTGAATATTTTTAAGTGTTTAAAAAATAACTGAAATGTTCTTAAATTTACAAAGTAAACATTTCATTTGATATATAATTTAAATGACATTTTCTTACTGGTAGATTCTATGGCTATAATACAGTATTATTTAATATTATTATGTCTTTAATATTAGTTATGTTTTTAACATTTTCAGTGGAAATCATTTAAGTAAGCTTGCTCTTGAATATGTAGATATTTATGTCCCTTTTAAGGCCTCTTCAAAATTCAAAAGCTCAACCCCCTTAGCCCTTGTATTCGTATTGAACACTCTAGATTTGTTGAATTAGACTTTTATCATAAAATAAAAAACCCAAATTCGAAGAATTATCTATTGAATCATCTTACAATTTTATTTACATCTTCACAGAAATATTTAAAAACATACTTTTATTTTAGGTTGGTTTTATATAGATAATTTCCATTTTATTCTATTTTATTTTAGCCACCATACCTCACTGTATAAACGTAATGTATTCATTTACTAGTTGAAATGTTTACTTAGGTGAGTTTATAATTTACCAATGTATTTATTAGATATTTTCATGTCTTCATTTGTATTTTATAATGTAGAATATTGGCCATCACTTTAGTAAAGGGAAATTAAATTGAAATTATTCATATAATGCACTGATGAATTTTTAGAGAAATATATTATAAGAATTAGTATAAATAAATGGTTGGATGAACCCGTGATTAATCAAATCTGAATAATATATATTTATTATAAACTATATCCCAAACATAAAATAATGTCTTATTTGGTATTCAAACTTTTCAAGTGAAGTAAGATCAATTAAATCAGAGGTGTACTCCTAAACATAAAATATTACCTTTTTTCCACACAAATAAATTTTATCTACAAACATCTACTTTTTCTCTCTCTCTTTTTTTAAATGACATCCGAGTCGTGACAAGCTCTTATGTACGAATGAATTAACAGAGTTTAGTGATAACGACATATATATATATTTATACACACACAGACACACACCAATACTAAAGAGTTCACTTTTAACACAAACTAGACACGATTTTCAGTCTAACGCATTACAGTACGACACGAAACAACTACGTCCCCCCTCCCCCCGTTTCTACCCCTTTCCACATGCGCGCGCGCGCACACACACACACACACACACACACGCACACACAAACACACAGGAGACGTAGTAAAATCCATTAGAGCTGCTCAATAGTTCATATAGAGGCTATATAAGGGGAAACTTAAAAGCCCTTTATCCATTCACTTTCAGAGTGAAACATCCTCGCTCCCNTAAAATCCATTAGAGCTGCTCAATAGTTCATATAGAGGCTATATAAGGGGAAACTTAAAAGCCCTTTTTCCCTTCACTTTCAGAGTGAAACATCCCCGCCCCCCCCCCCCCCCAACCTCCTTGAGGGTGGCAAAACCACGTGAAAGCGAAGGGAAAGGCGTGAAAGCCTAAAGCAAGGATGGTTGCTGACCAGATTTGTAGCGGGAAGACACGCCATGCCTGCTCCATTTGGCCAACCATTTCTGCCTTAATGAAGAACGACATGACCGTGGTACTGCCGCTTCAACAAAGTTTCACCAGAGTCGTCATGATTAGTTATAATACTTCACAAGTCGTTAGAATAGTCGGTTACTAGACGAGGAATTGCACAGGTACGAATATTTATACTAGCTTTGTTATAAACAGAATTATAGTTATGACAAATACATTAAATAAAAATGTATATAAATTAATGTATTATTTATCTACTCAAATTTTAATAAATTTGAAAATTACAGCGTTGCTAATGATATTATCATATTTATTAAATATGATTTTCTAGTTTTTTAGTATTTTTAGCAAAGTTATGAATTAATTTTGAATTTGAATATTTTATTAATAATATCTTTAGATTAAAAAGTGTTTTAGTTTTTGTCCATCTATACAATTATCTTAACTATTTTGTACAACTAGAAGAAATAAACCTAATCAGGCATTGTTTTTACCTTAAATGTTAATATAGTCAGGATATTTTTTATATAAATGAAAATTTAACTTAGATTTTAATTTACGAGGATCCAATTTTCCAATTTATAGTTTCACAATTTGATAAAAACTAATAAAAGATACATTTAAACTTTTATGGTACACTAACACGAACCATTCGGCCATACAAAGAGATTTTAAATAGATGTACCCAGAGAGAAAAATAAAAATAAATCTGGTGGATTATATAGTAGGTTGAGGGACAGTGTTGGTTTTGAAGTTCTGAGTGAGGTGGCCAGATAAAAGGGTAGAAAATGGACTTACAGAGATCTAGGGGTGATGGAGGGGGTATAGAAGGAGGAGTTAAGGGTGATAAAAGAGAGAGGATACAGAGGACCAAAGAGTATTTAGCTGGACATTAACGGATACAACAAAAAGTATTAGTCTTAAACAAAAGAGCGTAAAGCTCATTGATACATTTTGAAAGGATATATCAGTTAGTAGATACTGAATAGTTGGGGAAAGACTTTAACAAAACATCAAAATAAAACGAAAACCGACACATGGTATGGATAACTCAATACAGTAGGTATGATAATTAATTAAACGTAGTATTTTTTGTGTCGGACATTTGTTAGCTCCTATCCACTGCGCCCCAGTACTGGACTCATGTTTTGGTTTTATTATAATAGTGTAAAATTATGGTGATAGTTAGGATAACACACCCAATTGAACTATTTTTAATCATTGAAATATACCTTAGCAAATATATTTAATAATCAACTTAATATATAGTAGTTAAAATTACAAAACTATGCATAGTAAGCCTTGCGTACAGCTGGAAAAGGTTAGTTAAAAATTGGAGACTTTCACTGAATCAGATTGACCACAGTTTATTTTTCTCTATATTTATGATTTTTCAATCAATTTCATTCAATTGTTAGCGTGCCAATATCTCTAAGACATATATTTATTTAATCAACTGTAATTTTATGGCAGAAACAAATGACAAGCTATAATATAAACCTAATCCAAACCATTGTCAAAAAACCATCAATCTTCATAGAATGTTTTATTTAGAGAGATGTATTTATCAAGGATAATCCTAGTTTTCAA
>CABFOV010000208.1:241179-256297 GCA_902141375.1 Timema poppense
TCAATCTAACACTGATGAAACAACGTGAGGATGAGACAGACGGGGGAGAGGGGAGGAGCTGAGTCCACCAAGTGCTACATAAGTCCTCTACCCCTCACTCCCCCTCTTAGAACCATTATAATACACTAACACTTAAGAGGTACTTGAGGACTATGACCAAGAAGTTCCTTTTGATACAATTTATGTAATCTTTTTCACCAAATATACATTTTTGAAAACAAATAATTATAAAAATTATAAAATTAAAAGGTTTATTCTTTTTATTTTTAAAAGAGAATAAAACCCAAATTATTTTGTACTGTGTCAACACTTGAGTGTCCTTCAGAAACGTCACTAGTTTTTTTTTTTAAATTGCTATAGTTTGATTTGGTATTAAATATAAAATGATACCATATATTTTCAGTCACCCATGTCCACAATTTAAGGTAGCACGAAAGCTTGTGTAAAATTATTTATTTTGTTGGCATTAATAAAAAAATATGTTTAGCCAAACTAATTAAATATTGCTTCAGTAGATTAAACATAATTTTCTACAGATTTTTTCTAAACAATTCTTGAAAATCTACAGCGAGTAACACAGTATAAGGAAATACATTTTTAAAATAAGAAAAAAAGGTTTTGATAAAATTTTGGACCACTCATGACCAATAGTGTAGAAATTTTCAGAATAACATAAATGTAAAATTAACGTAATTATTAATATTGAAACAATTTTATACTTATTTTTCTAAAAAAATGTGTTTAGTTATAAAAGCGTGTAAAAATACGAACTTTTAATACTCATTCCTTTCCACTTTAATATGAGATTTTATTAAATAAATTCACTTTACTGTCAGTAATTCCCTCAGCAGCCTAACCATAAAACTGCCATAAGTGTTGGTTGAGGTATAAGGCATAAAACTCTAATTGACTTTGATCAACGTTGATGAGGCGGTCGGGTTTTTCATTGTCGACTGGATACACACATTGATCTTTCATTTAGTTTTTATCATAATCCTTCCACGTAATCTTGGCTGAGTTTACTCTAAGATATATTCTTAATCCTAACCCTTATATTAAATTGTTAGTATTAATTATGTAATCCCTACAAATTAAAACATACTTTCTATGTTGGATTGTTAAATTAGGATTAAATTAAATTTAAGTCAATCTTCGAAAAAAAAAAGTTTCTATAAACATACTATTTAATTTCTAAAATAAAACTAATATTGAATATATTAATATATTACGTATCTAAATAACAAGAACATTTAATTTTTTTCTTAAGTATGAGACATCAAATTTAACTTACGTAAGTACAATAACATTTTTCAAATACCAAAGATTTTTTTTTTTAATATTTGCAGATAAGCTTATATATTTTAAAACTAACAACTCTCACATATTTGTGCCAGTTATTATGAAAGAAAGTAGAGTATACACTTTCACAAAATAAATGGTACGAAATTCCGCACGGACTTTCTCGCTCTATTGTTTGAAAATGAATATATTTTCTCGAAACTCATAATATATGTGAAACCAAATAATATACACTAGCAAACCCATGCATAAATTGCAATATAATTATGTAATTTTTTTACTCCCATTTTTAAATTTAATAATTTTGTTTTTAAAGAATTATTCTCATTTGTATGTTTGGACTGATAAAAAAAGATCAATGTTGGGTCCACAAGGGTTAACACTTTGTATTAAAATTTCAACTTCCTGTTAATATTTTCGACATTTCATTAGGTGTTGCAAATCTTCATATCATCGCATTGCTATTAAATTCCTCATTTATAAAGTTTGACCAATAAAAAATGTAAATATTGACTATTGAGTCTAAAATGGATATAGATCATTGTTGTACAAACATTTCTTCTAAGAGGTATAAGGAAAAACAAAATAAACTTTTATAGACTTACTTATATTTAATTACTCTATGGTATGGGAGAATTATTGCGTTTAAACTTAAGTAGTATCTCTTTACAACTAAAGCTCACAGAATTGTATCAATATATTTTCCAATATCTCAGAAACTGATGGATTTATAGAAATATATTTAATATAAAAGTTTTTTATTTTATTACTACTACCTATTTGCAATGATAAGTTATTTAATATCTTAAATAGTTAACGAGATACGGAGGTTTCTACTTCTTTAAAGTACCACAAAATTCATTTTCATGGTAAAATGAAAATTGCCAGTTAATTTATAATTTTAATCAAACCTAGATACGAATTTTAACCAAAATCGTTAAAGTCGGTTTTGAGAAAATAGATTTTGTCTCTTTTCACCCTTTCTTAAACTACTCTTAATATTAAGTATAAACAGACACACAGACAAACGTCATTGCAAAGACCACTGTTTAGGGTTTGGGGTGTCTTGAGACGTTGACATCCATCAACATTTCAGGTTATATTTTCTTTTGCGGTCACAATACTTTTACCTTTTGTGTTCGAAAATAAAAAATGTAAATATTGACTATTGAGTCTAAAATGGATATAGATCATTGTTGTACAAACATTTCTTCTAAGAGGTATAAGGAAAAACAAAATAAACTTTTATAGACTTACTTATATTTAATTACTCTATGGTATGGGAGAATTATTGCGTTTAAACTTAAGTAGTATCTCTTTACAACTAAAGCTCACAGAATTGTATCAATATATTTTCCAATATCTCAGAAACTGATGGATTTATAGAAATATATTTAATATAAAAGTTTTTTATTTTATTACTACTACCTATTTGCAATGATAAGTTATTTAATATCTTAAATAGTTAACGAGATACGGAGGTTTCTACTTCTTTAAAGTACCACAAAATTCATTTTCATGGTAAAATGAAAATTGCCAGTTAATTTATAATTTTAATCAAACCTAGATACGAATTTTAACCAAAATCGTTAAAGTCGGTTTTGAGAAAATAGATTTTGTCTCTTTTCACCCTTTCTTAAACTACTCTTAATATTAAGTATAAACAGACACACAGACAAACGTCATTGCAAAGACCACTGTTTAGGGTTTGGGGTGTCTTGAGACGTTGACATCCATCAACATTTCAGGTTATATTTTCTTTTGCGGTCACAATACTTTTACCTTTTGTGTTCGAAAAGTTAATATATATATATATATACGTATCTCCTAAACTATTTGAGATATGAAACTACTTATCGTTACAAATATATAGATCTTATAATAATACAAATATTTTATAGGAAGCATATTTTTATAAAACGAATAACTTTCACTATATATATATACACGTATTGCTTGAAAGTTATTGGTTTTATAAAAATATTTATACAAATATTTTATAAGAAGCATATTTTTATAAAACCAATAACTTTCAAGCAAATATTTGTATTATTATAAGATCTATATATTTGTAACGATAAGTAATTTCATATCTCAAATAGTTTAGGAGATATTATAAAAAGAGATAATTTACGAATTGGACCAGAGCCCTTAAAGTCATTTTGCCGAAATATTGAGAGAAACCATTTTGTTTGAAATATTTAGAAATGTTTAGAAATGAGATTTAATAAAAAATCGTTTGAGCCGATTTAGAGAATAATCGACTTTTTCTCTTTTTGCCCTTCAGTAAACTACCCTTAATTTTAGGGTTAGATATCCAATTCCAAAAATCCCTCGAGGCAACCATATGAAAACCCTAATTACCAAGTTTTAGCCTGATCTGTAAAATAGTTTAGGCTTTAATTGGAGGTACAGACAGACGGAAAGTCAAAAACACCTTTTTTGGATCCGGGGGGTCATGAAACGTCAAGATTCATAAAAATCTTGAGTCCGAGTTTTTCTACGATCACAATACTTTCTCTACCTGTAAAATAGCGAGAAAGTGAAAATATAAAGTTTACTAATTTGAGATCTAGTTAATAGGATTGAACTATGAATTAACAATCAAATATTTTCCTTCTTTAGAGTTCTCACCCAAATCACTGAAATCGCTTTCTCTCTCTTGGAAAAGGAACTTCGTGCGTAGAGTAAATCCGACCATATTAAATATTTTAAAACTACTCTCACCGACATGATTTAAACACCCTCGAAAGTTTTAGATGAAAGGGAAAAGTAAAGAAACCCCTCCTCTTATTCTCCCTTTAGCACCCTCTCGAATAAAAGCGTTTCAAGCTTATTTCTTTATCACTTCTTACGACCACTGGGCTGAAGAGTAAAAGGCAGGGGGAAAGTCCCTAACCCCCTGAAGCTATTTTCCTCCTAAGTATTTCAGAAGCTAGAGCCTTGGCATCACTTATGCATCACCTGGCTGCTCTCTGGCCGGTCGTAGCCCGACTGGTAAAGTGAGCCCCTGGGACAGACACCCCCTCCCTCTCTCTCCCCCTTTAACCTACACTTACCCGCGGTGCAACCCAACGCAGCTATATCCTCGACCTCCAACACTTAGTTTCGGACAGGTCCCTCGCACCTGTTGAATAGAATCAACTCTAAATATTTCATCAACCCCGCAAGCACGAGTCGAAAGGGTAACTTGTCTAATTTAAACGTTGAACTATGCCAATACCTGTTTCAGAATAAGGAATTAATATGCATAAGCAATCATTAATAAAAAAAAGTAGCAACATTAAATGAGAATACAACTTACAGTTGTTACTCTCGCAATAGACTAGACTGCTAATGACAGGGAGCTCAAGTTTCAGACCCCAGTTGAGTGTACTGACAGTGGTTTTACATAATGGTTTTCCCTATACCTACACGCAAATGTTGATACATTTCCTCTAAATTCAATCTTGTTCATCCCTAACTCATGAGCGTGATCAGTGCATATGCGTACAACCTGAACAGGTAGTAATAAGCAGTGATAAAAAAAAGTATATTGGTGTTGTCTATGTAATTTTGCGATTCAAAATAATGTACAATGGAAAAATATAATTTTGGCCTGATAACATAGGTAGTCAGGGAGAATATTAAGATTATTCACTCTAAAAAAATAATGGAAAACTGTGTGTAAGATTCACCATTACAACAACTGTTTAGGATTAAATCCTTGTTTCACAGTAAAAATTAAGCTCAGCCTATTACATTTTTCTTTTGATAATTTTGTTTCCTAAAATTTTACTTTGCAAAATTAAACAATAAAAATAATAAGAATGTCCTTTGCCATTATATTGATACATTTTGATAAAGTAAGGTTTTAAATATATATATATATATATATCTATATATATAGTTTTATATATATATATATANTTGTCTGTGAGGCGATGGGTCTGGAATGGGGTTAAAACTCAACCTCGCGAGGACCAATGAGCAATTGCTTGAGTAAATAAGTGGCGTCTCCGGTCTAGAAAATTGAGATTAGTGGCCTGAGGGTTCGTTGTGATGACCACATGACACACTCTATCTGCAAATGTTGGCAACATCTTCTCTGACTTATGATGGCCGCTAGGTCTATAAATAAGTAGCTTGCTTGCGGGAAATCGCCATGGAATTATATATATATATATATATATAAAACTATATATAGTGAGTGTGTATATATTCGCAATATCTGATCAAACTTGGCATGAGTTTAGAATTGTTTGGTAAAAACAAAACTAAACAGAAGTATAAAAACATATTGATACTGTAAGGAATTAATGATAAGAAGAGAGAGAAAAATAAATAGATTTTACTTAAGGTGAAAAATTTAGTTAGGATTTAGATACATTACAAAAACAGAAGAATATACAGTCTAGAAAACAATATTTAAAAAAAAAATATATCGAAAACATATTACTATATTATTTGTAATGAAACTAGCTAACAATTTGGTATTTCTAAATCGTATAGCCTTACGTATAAATATATTAAAATAGTTTTACTAATTTTAGTGACTGTCAGATACTCTTATTATTATTTAACAAATAACATATAAACGGGTATGTATTCCTAGATTACTAAATAATCTCAATTTATTTTCCCAAGGCAAAATATAAATAGTTACTAGGCACTATTATTATTATTTATATTATTTCAATTTTCTCTACTTTATTTTTTAATTTAAAGAATATCACTTTTAGAAATATACGGGCGTATATAAGCTCTGATTATTGAACCGAAGATAAAGCGAATGAGAATGTTTTCTCAGACATAACGAGCACACTCAGAGATATGTACTTATTATATTTGAAGTGACAAATTTCAGCTCATTATAAACAGCTTAAGAACGTCACAAAAGTAGTATTCCGCATCACAGGGCGCATCGTTACCGTTCCGCATGAAGCAGTCACAGGGTTACAAAGGGGAGAAGGGGTGAAACCTCTTTTGATCTTTGAGCCCTAATATTCCAGAAAGCCAATCGAACACTTTCCTGCTTCTCATGAATCCGTTTCTATCCTTATTTCCTCTTCTTCCTTCTTAACTCTTTGTGTCGTCTCCGGTTCGTTTCGCTCTACAGTAGAAGTAAACGCCATTAAATCAAGAAAAGTTTGGTTATTGTAACATTTAAATAAAAAAAAGTTTAAATATTCCATCTATTGTTTGATAATAATATTATTTTTGACAGTAAGCCTATACATTAAAAAAATCTTTGATGTAGATAAATACTCTTCTTGACCATAATACTTTTAATTAATAAAATCAAATAATAATTATTATATTATTTCAAAAACTATGCAGAACCCTTGTTTTGAAATTATTTATCACATGTTAACCGATTGTAGTAACCCACACTAGCAACGGTAGGCACGTGGATACAAATTTAATTCTGGTTTTGTCTGGTTTGACATGGATGGAGATTTTGGGATCCAAATACCGGTTGTGTGTTCTTATGGGCTTGCTTACTTACTTTCTCTATTGCTTTGGGAGCTTAAAAGTTCACTAGCACACTTACAACAGCCCTAGATCTATCCCTATCTTGAGTTATCTATATCCAGTCCACCTCATTACACCCTATATCTTTCAGGTTGATTCTAATGTTATCCTCCCATTTGCATCTAGGGGTTCCTGATGGTCTCCTCTCATTAACCCTGAACATGGTTTTAGTTTCTTCCATTCGAGCTGCATGTCCTGCCCACCGTAATCTACGAGACTTGATTATCCAAAAAATATCTTGTGATGAGTACAAGGTATTCGTAACTCATAAATATGCAACCACCTCTACTCCCTATTACACTCATCCCCATTTGGACAAAAATTCTTCCTAAATAACTTGTTTTTAAATACCCTACCTTTATTTTCACCATATAAGATAAAAAAAACTATTTTTCATAACCCTAAAGGATAGTAGGTAAAATTATTATTTGGTTTATTCTGAGTTTTACTTTCCTTGACAGCAGGTGAGATGTCAACCACTTTTTAGTAACTTTTCAATACCGTTATTGCTACTTAAAACTGTTCATACATATTTAAACTCACTAACCATATATAAATGATACATGGTTCTGAAAGGCTATTATTATAAAATAGATTTCTTTTTTCCTTCCACTAAAACTCTGGTACATTTACTATAATAGTACTACCTTCCTCATCCCATCCTCATTAGTGCGGATATTCCGCACAGGTATTTGGACGTGGAGCATGAACAAAAAAAACCCACCAAATAATTCAAAATTCCATCTTCCTTATATATTTTCGTCCATTTTCTATCCTTATTCCCAAACAAGGAAATGAGTAATGCTAGAACGTCAAAGAGTCAGAAATGAGAGAGGCATATCTTCGTCATTGATTACTTTCATAATAAGAGAAAGTAAACGGGATGACGCCTTCAAGCTTTACGTGCGGGTCACTGATTCCTCTCAAATTACCCTCGGAAACGCTACTCCTGCCTGAAACCCTTGTCACCCCCCCCACCAGACACCCTTCCTTAACTCTTCACACATATCTCTCCTCCAAATGATCTTTCACCCCTCCAATAATTCGATGTTCTGTTGACATCGATTTCTTAACTATGCCTTACAAGGATTCTTCTTAATTCACACTTAAAAGGTCAAAACATTTATTTTAACAAATATCTATTTGTATCTACCACAGGAAGGTGTAATTTTGATAAATAATCATGTAATCTAGTTGAACTACATAAGACTAGATTGACAAACTGCACGAAATAAAATTGTCATCAAAAATTAAAGTCAAAATATTAATGGGAGGGGAAATTACTTGGTATTACTCAATATTATTACCGTTAAAAATTAACACCTAGTCAAAAATTCAATTTCCATGCCCAGATGTCATTTTTAAACTATATTTAATTTAAATCAAAATATTAAACAATGATAAATATCGTGTTACGTCCAACAGAGGTGGTATTACTCACCTAGCCAAAGTGTTATAGAGCAGGAGAGTATATCAGAAAAGATTGCATCTGAATCAGCGAGTAAATAAGATGAAAAAAAAAACAATATTCAATTTAATAGGTACTGAACCATAATCAGTACACCTGGATGAAATTCGAACCTCAACCATCCCTTGAAATGATTTACCAAATGTAATGCAATTCATCATCTAACGTCTCAGAATTGTTTATCCACCGGTACAGGAATGTGCAAATGTAAACTTAAATATGTGATCAAATATAATTAATTTATTTTTCCTTCTCTTACAGTGTTTTTATGATCACTTCAAGTGGAAACTCTGAGACACATTACCCAGGTGTAAAATTTGCCTATAACATTATTACACTTGAGAGATAAATAATAGCAGCCAGTTTCCACGAGAGATTAGTGAACTGAAGCGACACAGAGAAAGGATGATAGCAACTAGAGAAGTACATTCCACTCCTCGCCTCAATCCCCCCCTTACCACTCCCCACCTCACCGCCCAACATGGCCATCATAACTCACAAGTGTGAAGTGTAGGGGTAAGCGTGGAGGAAGGGGAGGTGTAGCGACGCAACATTACTCAGGGACTCATGGCGTCTGATTGATTAGCTAATTGCGGGACCAACTGTGCAACCTAGGCGTCAAATATAAAGGGGTAAAAGGGGGGAGAGTGGGGAAGTGAAAACTTGTAGTAGATGAACGATTAGTAACAAGAGGAGGGAAATGATAGAGCGAGAGGTGGGTTTTAGCTCACGGAGTAATAAGTAACAGAACTACTAGGATAGGTTTTTTGGGGGGAAAATGAAGGTGGGGGGAGGGCAGGGGGGGTTAAAGGGCTTCAAGGCCTTTTTGGAAGGGGACAGTCACGATATATATATATATGGTGGTCAAAGTCTGAACTCAGAATGCCATTAATTACATCGAATATGTTTGGGACACAGTGACAAAGAATTACTGGTCGGTTAGGAGAGCTATTGAGCTGACAGGGTCGAAACCAAGAAACACAAATATTCCGTGTACATGTTTACATATAGCGATGTAGATTCTTCATCGTATGAAGGCATTGAACAAAGGCGTTGAAAAAATATTTTCAATAAATGGACAATGCGGATAAAATTTATTGAATTTCCCCAAATTGGTTACATGTAACTAACTATAAGTTTATACGTATTTTACGGGATGTTAACTATCTATCATTCCGATATACAGATAAACTTTCACGTGTAAAACAAAACGTAAATATAACTAATGCTGTAATTATTACTTGGGACCCCCACTTCAGTGGCTGAGTGATCTGAAGAGACGTTACTGTCCAGTTAGACTGAACTTCTATTAACGGAGAGATCGGGGTTTGAATTGCATTCATGTCTAACAAGGGTGGTCCTTCCTAATGGTTTCCCACCCTCCTAATACGCTAATGTGGGTAGGTTATCTCTAAAATGCTTCTTTCCTCATTCCTACTCCATTAGAGTAATGATCATATTTGGGTATAACCTGAACAGGTAGTAGAAAAAGGGGATGAAAAAAAATATTATTACTCGGGGTTTTTTGAAGTTACAGCAAAGAGATTATTGGTGCATTACAATTGTAAAACCAATTTTCTCTTCTTTAAATTTACTAGTGGATTACAATACTTGCTATGAGTGGTTATAGCAATCTAACATGGGAGAAACACACTTTGATAAACACTTGGTCTAAGGCGTTACTCTCGTAATATACTAGAATGCCAATTAGGGGAGATCGGGGCTCAAATACCGGTCGGGCGTACTAAGGGTGGTTTTTCTTAAATGGTTTCTTACTTTTACTCCACGTAAAAGAGGGTATATTTCTTCTAAATTCTCACTTCCTCGTTCTTGTTACAATAATATAAACATCACATAAGCTATTATTATTATTATTATCAGCACCCGTTTGGGTTATACGCACTTACGCTAATGTGTAATGGTAGGGTGATTGTGAAATGAAATGGAGGACCTTCAGTTTAATGTGGAATCCGAACCACGGTGGAGGCCTGGCATTCCCAACATTCACAAGTTGTGGTTAATACACGTCTTGTCAGAGGTGAAGGAAGGGTTTGGCAATCAGATAAATCTCTGCTGAGACCGAGGATTGAGCCTCTGACCCCCAACACAGAAGTCTGACACATTACCCCTAGACCACCAGGTCACCCGATCACGTAATCGTACAGCTCAAAAGAGTAGTATGCATCAATGATATAACATATGTGAACGTGATTAAAAACACACACTTTTATATATATATATATATATAAAAGGGACTGACGTTAACTTGGAAAAATAATTGGAAATAATTGTGAATAAAGTTTTTATTTCGTTTTGTCGGTTCTTACAGGTTTTCAAATCATTATTCTTAACCTAACGTTAAAAAAAATCCTTAATATGCCAAGATAAAAAAAAATGCACATATAATTTTGTTGTCTTGAAAAAAAAAAAGCAGTCATAAGAACATGGGAAGGCTTTTATGGGTCGTAAACACCCGATACGGAGAAATATCTCTCTTTTAAAAAAAATAAGTGTTGGACCGGCTGCCTCTCAATTTCGTCTTCTTGACTCTCCTCGTAGCGAGCTTAGAGAACTTGGTGGGCAGGAGGAACATACCTTCCTCGTAATACGACTCTGAGGAACACTTGGCACGGAAGGAATATGACCGGGGAGGGAGCTATCAAACAGAACACGCAACACACATAAACCAAAACGAACGAAAAAAAGAAGGGGGGGTTTAATTAAAAGGAAGCGTCGTGCCTTTGTCGTTTATTTTTAGGGGTGCGGATGGGGCAGCGCATCTTACTACCCGTCCGTAAATCCACATATTTACACTAAAGGCGTAAAGGTTTACAGATAATTTATGAGAAATATACCAGCATTTGTGTGGACTGAGTGCGAGGGAAAAACCATCAATACACGAGGCCGGAATTTGAACCCAGCCCACTTTGGCGGTTGACTGGTCTAAGGCGTTACTCTCGTGTTAGACTAGCCTACTGATGACCGGGAGTTTGGGGTTCTAATCTTGGTAGTCGTTACTAAAGGGCTGTTTTATATAAATTGATTGTACTCTTCTTCCACGTAAATGCGATTATATTACCTCTAAAATACTTAATTACTCATCCTTACTCCATTAGAGTAATTATCATCAGTGCGTGTGAACAGGACAAGTATTAAGATATGACGATACAAAAAATCAAGCCCCGATCTCTCTGCACTTGTTACCCTTTTTATTGCGAAAGTGAAGTCTTTGTGCTCATGCCTACCGATTTCAGTGTGTTCCCAGGTGTCTTCAATGATGTAGCCATCCGTTCATTTTCCAAAACTTGTGTTTAATTTTTATAATTTAAGCGCTTTAATATTTTGGTGGTATTTGATTTTGATTTGATTTTGTATCATGAATTAATTTACATCTATAATTGGTAAAGGATTAAAGTATATTAAAAGTTTAATTTGAGATTATGGTGATTAGGAAGGGTGATTCATGGAAGTGTACATGCAATAGCTCAAGGTGCGGCCGAAGAGAGTGCAGGTATTTTTACAGTTTTTATAGAATTAAATTTGTTTGACTAAAATTAATCAAATATTTTTCCAGTAGCAACAGAGAGTTTAGTTTTCTGCACATACTAATACTTACATATCTTGAATATCTGTCCTGGAATTTTTTCAAAAATTTTTAATAAAGAATTATTTTTTTGTCAAAACGTCCTCTCTTTGTTTAAAAAGTTTTGACAAAGTTCCAAAACACTCTTGATATATATTAAAGATTTGTTGATATTAACATTTGCAGAAAACTAAACTCTATGTTGCTACTGGAGAAATATTTGATTTATTTTGGCAAAAAAAAAATGTAATGGTATAAAAACTGTAAAATTACTCGCGTTCCCTTTTGCCGCACCTTAAGGCCACTACACACGTACATATATACCTGTAAATGTATACCGGGTGGGTTAGTGAATCCACATCCGCATCCATAATTCTCCAAGGTAAGACGGCTACCGTTTATATTGAGTGTACGAGTAGAAATTCCTACTACTATCGCAACATTAGTCCTGAATGCCAAACTGAATCGCAGAGAAGATGGTAAAAGTTGGTAGTCTCATCCCCTCACGCACGGCTTGATTCGAATGCGACTCAACACTGACGAATGTAGGGGTATGTCACTGTTGTTTAATTATCACGGGACATTGCACTGATTGAGAAGGTGGATGATTTAGTGGGGGATGGTAGAATACACCACCTACTCAGAATCCATTACTGGAGAATGTGTCCTATTTAATTGATTACCATACTTGTGAGAAGAGAACGTAAATTCATTGATTAAAAAACAGAAGGGAATTTTTTTCTTCGTAAAAATTATTTTTCCCTTAAAATACTCGAAGTAGGTTTAAACATCAAAGAATACTTTTTATAACTGTTCCGGTGACGGCATGGTATAAGACGTCTCTCTCGCGATACACTAGATTGTCAATGACAGGGAGATTGGGGTTCAAATACGGGTCGGCTTTACTAAGGACGGTTTTTCTAAAATGGTTTTACATTCTACTTCCATTCAAATGCGGATACACTTAATCTTGATTATATGCGTATAGCCTGAACAGATAGTAAGAGGCGGTGCTAAATAAACGGTCTAAAATATCCTTCAAAAAAAATATTAGATTCCTTATAATGTGGAATTTTAAGTTCAAATTTTGAGGAGGGTTGAGTGTGACTTTTCCTAAGTGGTTTTCCACTCTACGATCACTTAAATTTGGGTATATTTCCTCTAAGCTATACACTCCTCACACCTTACATATTAGTTTATTTTTTTAAATATAATATAATTATGAACCTAGATAAGAATTGCACCTCTATTTTGTCCATGGACGTTGAGGAAGTGATTAGCTTCTTTCAGGACTCGTTCGAATCCCAGTAGGATTCAAAGTGTTTCTAAAGTGTGGAGTATGAATAATTTGGAGTCCACTAAATGTGTGATTCCTTTTGCCAACTTGCGTAACCCTTAATTAAAAACCCATCAGAGAGTAATATTATTAATAATAACAATGATATATTATAGAATATTACACCTCTATGATTAAACTATTTTCTAATATTTACTCTTAATGAATTCAGTAGAAATGATTTGTTACCAAGAGGGTAAACTATTTTGTATTTTATTAAATTTTAATCAAGTTAAAATACTTAATTCTTGTACGCGTAGATGATACTAGGACTTTTTTTTAGATCACCGTCTCTAACTATTCATTTGAGCTATATGCATATTTATAAACTAGGCTAAAATGTTGTGAATGATTAAGATTTAATTTAGAAACTTACCCGTATTTGCGTGCAGGGAGAGTGGAAAACAATTTATGAAAAGCCAACCCTAATACACCCAACAGTGATTCAAAACCCAACCTTCTCGTCATTGGCAATGTGGTCCCGCCTATCGAGAGAGCTAAGTCTTAAAATATTCAAAACATTGTTAACGTTAACCAGGACTAATATTCTATTGCCATATTTCATAAGTTATATTTTTAAAGTAAGCATGTATTTTAAGTACAATAATTCATGTAAATTTATTTATTATAAATAATACTAGCCTGATCCGTCAGGTCACATGGTCTAAGGCCCCACTCTCGATGTTAGACTAAACTGCCGATGACAGTGAGATTGGGGTTCAAATTCCGGTTGGGTGTGCTGACGGTGATTATTTCAAAAATAGTTTTCCCCTCTTTCACCTCGCAAATGCGGATACACTAGTTCTAAACTCAACCTTCCTCATCCTTCACTCATTATCGTAATTAGTACATATGCGTATAACCTGAACAGGTTGTAGGATACGGCGATAAAGTAATAACAGTAGTATACTATATTAAAATAGGTTTTTAAACAGTAGTATTATTTTAGATCTAAAATGTCACTTAAGTGTAATATATTCGTATTAACTGACAATACAACAATTGAAGGATTGGAAATTTAAATAATATTTTACAAACTTCAGTTGAAATATAATAGCTTTCGTCTGTTCTAAAGCGAAACAACGATTACATTTGATAAATACACTACCATACAATTGAAAACAACATTATAATCAACCTGGAAACAGTGCGAACGACACAATAAAGGATTGTACGCCAACCTCCTAAAGACACCGAACACAAAAGGGGTGTTTTTAATGAAGAGGTAAAAAGAGTGCGTTTTGCATTCTGGAATTAGTAACCCTAAACTTTATGACAAGAGGAGTTGAAGGGGAAGGGGTTTATTGTGCAAAGGCAGGAGGGACGACTTACGTCTGCGAATAGCACTTTACAACGCACTTGACAATTTAAAGACTTTGCCAGGTTTTATTGTTTCTTTCGTTTAAAGTACAGTGAGGAGAAGAGGGGGGAAACGCGAAGAATAACTAGTGATAGAGTATTAAGGTTGGAATAGAATAAATAAATAACACTAAAGCATATTATTCAAAAGTGAAGAATGTGTTGTGTGGGGGTCTGTAAAAGGCAACGTTGTTAAACCTTTAAATATCGTAGGGCTGTCAGCCCTCTTTATCAAAACTATTAGTATTTCAGGAAAATACGTTATATGTATACATGAATATATATATATATATATATTCATGTATACATATAACGTAATACATATATATATATATATATATATACACACACATATATATATACATATATATATTCATGTATACATATAACGTAATACATATATATATATATACACACACACATATATATATATATATACATATATATATATATTCATGTATACATATAACGTAATACATATATATCATACTAATATTATAAAGAGGAAAGATTTGATTTTTTGTTTGTTTGAAATGAATAGGCTCCGAAACTACTGGAC
>CABFOV010000209.1:0-35238 GCA_902141375.1 Timema poppense
CCTACCATTACACATTAGCGTAAGTGCGTATAGCCCGAATGGGTAGTAAGACGCGGTGCTAATAATAATAATAATAATAATAGTAATAATAAGCCACCAACGCGGTTCACAGGTCCCGCCACAGCGTCACTCTGACTTCCTTATAGGACTACTTTTACCATAAGTATTTTGCCATAATAGAAACGGCTCTTGTAGGTCTACTCGTATGTTAGAAAAACCCGATAAGAATGCCATAGTACCTATTATCTTTTACCAAGTTTGAATTGTATATAATAAAAGGCGGAAATGACAATATTTGACACCTCATTGAGAGTTTTAGCTGTCAATATTTTCACTAACGAATTGTCGAAGACTAATTTTTTTAGAAGCCAAGTCGAAAATGGTATTTGTTTAGAAGTGTTGAGTTACTATCTATTTTAAGGGAAACATTTGAGGTAAGATAAGTATAAACACCTATTTTCTTAGCAAGGCGTATTAATTACTACCCGTTTGGGCTATACACCAATGTACTAACCACGCTCATGTGTAAGGGATGAGGAAGTTTGAATTTTGATAAAGTGTACCCGCATTTGCGTGGAGCGAAAGCGATAGAGTGTGAAAACATTTAGGATAAACGACCCTCCGTACACCTTACTGGGATCGAGCTTCTATCTCCAAGTGATTGGTAATCTTGTCTATGGCCAGAGTCACTTAATAGGGTAGAGATCACGCTGCCACCTAAGCGGGTTATATTTAACAAGCGATTATTTTAATTTACTTTATTTAAATAAGGTATCGGATACATTTATTATTTAAATATATAAAAACATACAAACGCCCAGGACTAAAACCCATGTGTATAAGGTATCCCAAGCTATAACTATGTTACTTTCAGCAGGTATATGTTTTGATTACCTTACGCAATATTTGTAAATTTTTAAGAATCAAAATAATATGCACTTACTGAACTTATTGTGTCGATATCGATTCATAGTGTTTGTAAAAATAACCTCAAATTACAAACAAAATTGCGGATTTGAATTAATTTATAAAATTATTTGAAGAATATTCAAAGTCCGCTTAGTGGCTAAGTGGCTGTAGAGGTATATTGCAGAGCAGTTTGTCACAAGAAAATTTCACAATAACTACTACGCTTATTAGTGGATAAAACTACCAAGATAAAATACTTTCTGAGGTTCAGACTAGTTGTGTGGTGTGTATGCGATAAAGCGTTAAATTGTATTTTAGAATTTAAATTTTTAGAGTAAAGTACGTCAAAAATAAAATTAATGTTAGTTAAAAACTATTGATAACAACACTAAACTTATAACTAATTATAAGAATAATATTAAAAATAAATTTATCCAATATGTTTAACTTGATTGTTTCTTATAAGAGGATGTATTTAATTTTATATTCATTTTATACCATATTATTATAATTAAATGTACTGTACATATGTATGAGTAAATATGTATGTTTATAACCAATACACAATTTGAATTGTTGCTCATCCTAAATTGTTCAACCGATCATTTCTGAAAGACGATTAGCATCTGAAGATGGAAACAACCAATAAATATAAACATAAAGAAACTCTTGCTTCTGAGTTGTATCACCGATCGTTTTATTGAACACATTAAAATACATGCCCATCGACAGTAATTAATTATATATTTTATAACACACATCTATAAAAGCGTCTTTCTTTAATGTCTTAGAAATCTCTATCATTGTGGTTAGTCTTTATTGCGGTAAAACACTCAACCTACTCTTAGCTCATTAACCTAGTGCAGCATCCACTTCGCTACACACCTTTCCTTTCTTGCCAAGAGTTAAATCTTAATTCTTCTCTGCTACATCAACTGAAATGATACAATGTACAGATTCCGAGTACTGGGAAATGTTGCATCCTTATAAATATAATATGTAATAAAACATATACAATGGAATAATGAGATAAGTCTTGTATTTTTATTTATTTATTTTATATTGCTTCATATTACTCTTGTGGGTTACACATAATTTAATTGCTCTAATGGTGTAGTTACAGATAAAGTAGAATTTAGGGCGTAGGCCTACTACTATTATATGTATGGGGTGAGAGTGAAAAAGCATTTGTAATAAAATACACTCCATATACCCAACCGGCATTAGAACCCCAACATCCTAGTCAACAATACATCAAACTAGATCCGCTTGACCTTAAGGCTGAGTGCCTACATACACGTGTTAGTATTTATACCTTTCATTAAATATAAAGTTTGGTAAGAAAAAAAAAAGTGAGATGGAAATACATTTTAAAACAAACGCATTTATTTGCTGTTGTTTATGATTCCTTTAATTAATAAGTGCGTGAACCAACTTTTTGAATAATTATTTTACCAAACCGGTTTATCAATGCAATATAATTTAAGTTCCCAATATGCATAATAATTATTTGCAGTCCCAATAAAAGTTTTATATATTAGGAAATGATTGGAAGAGTATACGCTAGATCTAGGGGCATGGGTACATTAATTTCCCCACCTTATCTCTTGTTGGAGGTACAAATGGGGAAAATTAAGGAAAATTGTGGTACGATTTAATCATGTTTCTCGCTACCAGTAATATCGAAAATACTTTATTGATCTAATCCTTCGATGGCATGGCTTAATATATATTAATATACACACTTTGAGTGTAACGAGTACCTAACATGTTGTTTTGTAGTTACACGAGAAAGAAAAATAAGTGTAGCCTACACGTAAGAAAGACTTTAATAAAAACATGTTTTGATGTTTTAAACAATCTTATTATGACTAGGATGAAACGATCTATTAAAAAAGAGCAATAAAGATCAGGCTGAAATAGTGTTCACTGCACAGTTAAAGAGTGTTAGCCGACTGAGCACCGGCAATGTCGTGCTGCAAACAATATCTAGCCGGTCATTCCCGCGTGAGCTACATTAAGACCGTTGTGAGATGGACTCTCACAGGACTGACTGTACTCCAACCGTTCTGCTACCATGTTCTTAAGGCTAGCGACACGACACGGCTGGCGCACAGTCGCCACACAGTCCTGTAATTGTGAATCCATAATTATTATATTATCGATAGCTGTATATATTTTGTGAATCAATTTAGTTTTTTTTGTCAGTGACCTGGCGGTCTAGGGGTAAGGTGTCAGACTTCTGTGCCGGCGGCCGGGGTTCAATCCTCGGTCCCGGCACAGTTTTATCTGATTACCAAACCCTTCCTTATAGAACCGAACGCTACCGACTGATCTAAGGTTTTGGGAGTTAATAAGCTAGTAAAACTAATAACCCAACCATGAAATTAGAGCGATTTTCGAATATAATATTGTAACATAAGACGAAAATTATTTGGATAATAAACATTTTTATAAATAAATAAACGCATTAGTGGTAATATTCTCAAAGGCATCACCCTCACATTATTCTGTATTTCTGGTAACGTGTAGTCGAGTCTCGTGTCATGGTCGGATGTATTGAAGGCAGTTTTTCTTAAATGGTTTCTCACTCTTCTTCAACGCAAATGCAGGTACACATATAAGCTATAATGCTCTCGTCAATACCAAATAAATGTAAATAAGTGTATAAATCACACGGGTAGTGAGATGTGATTCGAATAAATACCCTAACTATTGAAAACACTATCTGAATCTATTTCAATACTAATATAAGCCTAAAGGGATTTACACACATTAATGTGCTTGAATCCATCCACGTCTAAGATGCGTGATTTATTTAAAAACTCAGGGACAAGTTCTTTATAACCTCTACTTCAACTTATTAACAAACACACCAACAAACAACACACATACTACCCATTTGCATATTGGCAGCTCATGGACGGGTCACTGTGACGTCACCCATGGTGCAAGTAGGAGCGGCGTTGGGAAACTTCTTAGCCCGGAGCATACTTCACACATGTAAATGACGGTCACATGTGTACCGTTCATTTATATATATATGTTAATTTTGATTTGAATTAATTATACATACAAACCTCTGTTCAATGAAATAAACAAATTTAATATTGCTTTTCCTCTTAATTCTTCACAGTCAATGGGCTGTTTTGTGTGCTTTGGGATAGTTGCGTGCTAAAGTGCTCAACTCGGGAGGACCGGTTTTGGTCTCTGTTCTGGTGCACCAATTTGGATTTTTTTAAAAATGAGGCTTTTAATTCAATCCCCAGTAACCAAATTAGCAAAATTAAATATATTTATATTGTGATTGTTTATTCTCTTTATATCTATACAGAATATTTTGATTGGTCCATCCAATTAAAAAAAACGTAACTTAAAGCTAAATAACATATTAAAAGACGTTCATATGCCAACGAATATTTTCAAATGGTCTTAATAGATATTTTTGCTAAAAAAAATATTGCTACATTGTTGCAATATTTTGGCTTAGTTACCTACTCTATTAGGAACTCGAAAGTTCATTGCTCCACTTACAATAGTATGACACCCATCCCTATCTTGAGCTAGTTATATAAAGTTTACCTCGATACTCTTTCTTTTACAGGTCCATTATAGTGTTATCCTCCTATCTACGTCTAGGTCTTCCCAATGGTCTCTTCCCATTGGGTTTTCCATTCAATACCCTGAACAATGTTCTAGATTCTTCCATTCACACTGCATGTCCTGTCCATCTAATATACGGGACTTTATTATCCAATCAATGTATTGTTACGAGTACAAGATATATATTGGGATGAGTACTGGGTATGCAACTCATCATTATATAATTTCTTCCACTCCCCAGTCACCTCAGTCCCTTTTGGACCAAATCTATTCCCAAGCATCTTGTTTTAAACCCCCTATTTACTTTTTTCGTTATAAAAGTTAGGGGACCATGTTTCACAAACATTGAGATCAACCTATTGAACTATTGTTTTGTATATTATGAACCTTAAATTCCTTGAGAGCCTTTACTAAAATTTCTACATCTCTTTTAAAAGCTTCCTTAATATAAACACAACAAAGTTAAATCATCTGCGTATCCTAAATAGCGACATTGTGCCATTTAATGTCAACCCTTCCCTACTATCTTGCATTATTCTATACTATCACCCCAAACATAGATTAATCTTGGAATGTTTAAAAATATGTAATTATAAATTTATGGAATTGTATAGCTAATATCCATTGTCGGATGAATTACACTGATTAGCTAAATATCCATTGAATAAGTATATCAAGCGTGGTAGTCAAAATTAATTGTTGGTATCCACGAAGTTTTTTCTATTGCCGTTAAAAAGTATTTGGTAAAAAAATCAGGAAGAATCTGAGCAAAGGACGTCAGTTCTATTAGCTTCATTAATAGGAACATAATTACCATCAGCCTGAAATAAAATTAAATAATCTCGTTTCTTCCTAGTTCAGACCTACATTGAGATGACCTCAGACGTTTGTTTATTAAGAGAGAAATGTATAACAGCTTCAGAGGTCATTTGGAGAATAGTTGTAAAACTTGTTTGCTTAAGGAAATTGCCGTTGGTTAAATACATTAAATAAAGATGAACGCCTTTTTATGTGGTTTCATTTGAATAGGTATGTTTGTTTTTGTAGCTTAGAACATATAACCATTTGGCTATTATAACATCAAATGATGGTCTGAAAATGTTTGCATTTGTTATAGTAATATTTAGAATATATTTGCCGGCAAATTTAGAGATTTCACAATACAAAATCATGTCTGTACTGCTTGACATGGCAGGTCTTTATATTTAACTCAGGAAACATGCTACATTATTGTTTAACATTTAACTCTATTGCAATTTTTTTTATATTGGTAAAATTAAATATTCAGAGCCACAGACAATAGCTTATAGTGAAATCGGAGTAGTAACCACAGTGGTGGGCACGCGGAATAAACGCCAATCTCATTTAGTTTGGTTTTTGGGCGATGGGTAGGTCAAGGCTAGAACCTACCCTGGGGTAGGCCAAATGAGAGTGGTTTTCTCTAAATTTAGGTTTAATACAACTCAGGTCAGAAAATAAAATATTTTCTTTAGTTAAAAAAGGAAAGGTCCAAATTGACCTATCTATAATGTAAGTTAATTTTCTTAATCTGAGTTCTACAACAAATCCAGCTTATAGACATTTAATTACACGAAGGAAGTATCGAACAGTACATAATTTGTATTGTTAAATAGTTTACCTATTTAGGAAAATTGTACCTATCAATAATTATACTAGAGTGAAAATTAGGTTAATAATACTAATACATATAATAATAATAATACATGCTATTACATGGTCAGTAATTTGCTGAAATCTCGCCTGTTGTCAAGGAATGTGAAGGTCTGAATATACAAAATAATAGTTTTACCGGCCATTCACTATGTTTATGAAACCTAGTGATTAAACGATATGGTTTTGCTTTACTAATACAGCTAATAAAAATTAAAGAGACCAGATCTATTTTAAATAATTGTAACAAAATCCCTATTTTTTTTACTTTAAGATATACTGTATTCTTTAAGGCTATCTTCTAAATAAATTTAAGCTTTGGGAAGTTATCATACAATTTAGTGACTACGATCTCAAACGTAATATTCTCCTTCAAAAATATATAAAATTAAATAAATATTATAGTAATACTCTTCCTAAATATGAGACCACCAAACGCGAAAAAAAAAAATATATATACAAACGCGAAAAAAAAAAAATATATATCTCTGTCAAACAATTTTATTTTCCTTATGGTGACTCATAGATGAAATTAAATGCTGAAATAATAATAAAGAAACTAATTCAATAGGAATCCCTTTTCTATGGAAGAGGAGAATAAATAGTCTTACAATATAACAAGAGCCAGTTGGAGTGCAAGAGGATGGGGTGGACTATTGGAAGCTAACGGTCCCAACGAAACATTGAGTAATCAATCAATCAAACAACATATCTAGACGAAGTGGAAGACTGGTCAAAGTCGAAAATACATCGATGCTATTTATTATTGAGATAAATTTGGTATCTTATAATAAAAAAAAGCAATCGTTTTATTTTAACTTCAATATTAAAAATAATTGAAGATATTTGGGCTTAGGTTAGGTAAAAATTAAATTTTTCTAATTTAGTGAGCACAAGTTATTCTTTCAGATGATGGAATTAATTATAATTTTAAACTTCAATGTGATAAAAAGCAATAGTGATAGAATGTATCACTATGATTGAGTACAGCTATTTCATGTTTCATTATGTTTCATCACATTCAAGTTATTATAAGTATTTAATGGATTATTGGTGCGATAAGTACCAAAGCCACTAAAAACGCATATCAGTATAGATGAAAAGAAAAAAGTCTTACAAAAATTGAACTATCATAAATGCATATTGATGCATCAAAACATATTTTTAAAGGTTCTGACAATCCCCTATTTTTATTGTTTGAATGCATTTTGAAATAATTAACTTATAAATAACTAAAAGTTATATTTATAAACTTCCTCTGGCTCATTATTCTGAGCTCATGGGTGACAATAGATCATAAAAATAAGTATTTAGTAACAATATTATAGCAAGTTAAGTATTATATAATATTAATAAACACTGATAAAATTTATATTATCTTTAATCAATATATCAATCATAAAAAAAACTTTAGTTGTTTTGTTAAGAAATGAATACTTGTAGCAGCAGCCATTCTAGCCAAATTTTATTTTAAAGTTTTGTGTATAAATAATACATTTTCTATTTGCCTGAAATATTTAAAGATATATTAAAAAGGCTAACAAAGTTGGCCAATTAATTCAAAAAGAAATTTATTTTATCAGATTTCCACCCATATACATTCTGTGTCCATGTCCCCTACAATATGGTTGTATATTAATATAATATTTCGGAGACTCACAGCGACCTAGACTGGTTCTATAATGTATATTTTTAAAGTTTATTTACTATTTGGTGGATACTGAAGACTATACAAGGCAAAAGGCAGATCATTTAAATACCAATAACAATATACAATTATATTTTTGTCACATCGTCTCACTAGCCATTCGGGTTACACTCATATGAACTAAGTAAGCTAATATTTTAGGGATTAGGAATATCTAGTTTAGAGGAAGTGTTCCCACATTAGCGTGGAGGAAGAGTGGAAAATAGTTTGGGAAAATCCACCCTCAGAACACCCAACCAGGATTAAATCCTTTTTTTTTTGTACGGACCACGAGATTAAGATAGTTTACTAAACTATTTCCAGACAAAAGATTGAAAATGTATCTTTCAGTATCCATAAAGGAGTGTTAATGTGAAGTAACCATTTGGATTTGTAAGGGTACTGTCTATGGTCACTTTTGAGTCAACCGGCCCCGTAGTATAGTGGTAACGAGTCTAGGTGTCCCGGGTTCGATTCCCGGAAGGTACCTATAGTATCATTCCCTGGATGGCAATAATCATAATAATCTGAAAATTGAAAAATGACACCTGGACACGGGAATCGAACCCGGAACTTTTGGCTTAGTACGCCAATGCTCTTACCACTGAGCTATCCAGGATTCGTCCCGTGCTTAGGCTCAATCTTCACTCATAGTTTAAAGCAGAGTCTAAGATGGACGTGCGGAAGTCGTCAGCTTATAAACATGTGATTATATAAGATCACAAGCCATCAGACAAAGCAGCCATTTGCGACTCATAATGAACACCAGGGTTTAGTAAATTAGGCTTAAGTTAGGTTGAGCCTCCACACAACATTATAACTATTATTACATCATCTCATAGCGGGTACGACGTTTGTACAACCTCCTATGGTGTACCCTGGGCGACGTTCTGTGCCACCAGAGCGGCTAGTAGTCTACACTCGTGGTGACCAGACTGGGTGTCATGTCTCTCCCGGTCATATATGCCATACAGTAAATAAATAAATAAATAAATAAACTTTCGCGTCAAATGTGTGGTTATGGCTGTGACCATGTGACCTTGTAGATGCATGCTATCACTATTAACGCTTGCACTCACAAGTGACAGTGTTTTGAGCGTCACGTGTTTCAGAGTCACACAAATCAGGACATCGCGTAATTGAATATTGGTTCATATAACAACAGGTAGGCACCCATCATGACACAAGATTAGAGAAAACTTGACTTTAAATATCATATTTTTAGTGTAAAATGGAGCCTAGATGGTATTGTTATTTTAGTACAATAACAAATCATTGTGTTTGTTTTGAAGTGACAGTATAACAATGAAAATAATTTATACAATATATGTCGACATTATGAAACTAAGCATTAGTCATTCTATTCTCAGCTCACAGGAAAGCAACGATCAAATAGATTTGAAAACTTAAAAAACGTAATCTCTCATGATATGTTAAATAAAAGTCAAACACCAAGAAGGGCTCCCGAAAGAATTTTATAAATGCCAAACCAAAATACTCCGTACTTATTACTAATTTCCCAAATATATGTCTGTATACCAATATATTCTGTATTTTTTTTATAAAAAAATTGTGAACCTTTTTTTGTTTTGAGTCTACTTAAATACTTACAATCCAGATCTTATCAGTTAAAGATTTGCTAATTCCTGCCTTTGACAAATCTACCACCGAAGCGGGTAGTAAAAGAATTATTAATATAAAAGGTTTAAATTTTAAAATAACTCTAAGCCAAGATGATCTATGAGCTGAACTTTCACTAAACTGGCACATATATAAACTATAAAAAATAAGCAAATTTTGTATAGAATATTTTTCCAAAAATATCAAGGAGAATTTCTAGACGTATACGTTTACCAAATTTCTTAGTTTTATTTAGCACCACGTCTTACTACCCGTTCTGGTTATACGATTTAAGTATTAATTACGCTAATGGATTAGGAATTGGGAAGGTTGAATTAGAGGAAGTGAACCCGCATTTGCGTGGAGGTAGAGTGGAAAACCATTTAGGAAAAACCACCCCCAGTTCACCCGACCGAGATTCGAACCTTGATCTCCCCGTCCTCAGCAGTCGAGCTAAACACGACTAGCGCGTTAGCCAACTACGACACCGAGGCGGGTCAAATTTCCCAGTGATTTGATAAATACCAAGTTCACTTTAATTCCCTAATGTAATGCGTACTTCTAAATTAGAAAAAATGTTGCTTAGAGCTTCGCAGATGTACTTTACAGTGATACATTTAATGATTTACCCAGGAATCAAACCAAGGATCAGGGGATTAATGGGAGGACAGTTCAAAAATATATTTTTGATATTGGACAGTAGCTCATTGGACCTTTTTGTTTTAATACCCGTCTGATATAAACACATTAAATTACACTCTTAGTGTAGGGATTAGAAAAGTATAATTTAGAGGAAATGTACTCGTATTTGCGTGGAGAGAGAGTTGAAGGTCACTCATTAAAAATATACCTTCGGTACACCCAACCCTAATTGAAACTCAGATCTAACGTCAACCTGACCGGATGAGTTTGATATTTAGTCCACGTGTCTCACCTTTAATAATGATAAACATACATAAATGTAACACATTTTCTCTCTAGTTTATGATTCCTATGTCGACCTTGTGGCAAGCTAGCATTTGATGACGTCTTCTGGCAAAGGTAGACAAGACAATGTGATGATGGAGTGTCAGCAGATTGACCCATAGTTCCTTCCCAGACAATCGAAGTGCAGTGTCATAGGTCACGCGGCAACTATAAGCTAATATCTAAGAGCCCCTTCTTTCCCCCCACCACTTCTCTCTCATTTATTTACCGCACGTGCGCTGTGTTTATCTCTCGGCTTGTTGCCTTGACACGATGCCACTCTCTGCAATCGAACCAAACACTTGTTGCTAAAGCACCTGAGTACAAGAGTTGGAGAAAGCTAATTAGCATTGCCATTGTATCCATATGTGTGATACCTATTCATTGCCGCGTAGTATGTTGGAATTTAATTATTGAATACTGTGAGTCGTCTAAATTATATTTTCAAACTCTTATGAAAGGAAGACAATTAAATTATATTCATTAATTTACCCTCTTACTTTAAAAAAAAAACATCATTGATGTATCTGTGGACATAGTGTGAAACACATATATATTTTCTGGTTCGCCAGGACTACAGGTTGGGATTCGAATCCCAATCAGGTTTTACAAAAGGGTTTTACCTAAATCCCTTCCCAATCTCCCTCCAAGCAAATGTTTTTTAAGCACCACGTGTTACTACCCGTTAGGGTTATACGCCTATGTAGTAATTACACTATTGGGTTAGAGATTAGTATAGTTTAATCGAGAGGAAGTGCACTCGCATTTTCATGGAGGGAGAGTTGAAAACCATTTAAGAAAATCCACCCTCAGGGCATCCGACCAGAATTGAACTTCACTCTACAAATCTTCGGCAGTCTAGTCCAACACGAGAGTAGCTCATTAGACCCCGTAGCCACCGAAGCGGGCCGCACAAATGTTAATACACATCATCAAATAAAACGCCTCTCTAAGCCCTACCTCATTGAGGTAATTCAAGTGTGGGTATCTCTGACGCGTACTAAAACCGCGTGAGGGGAGAAAATAAAAATATATTTAACGTCTATCAACAAGGAATTAAATAATAATAATTTTAATATGTTGATCACCATATATTTATCTAGCTCTAGGCTATATAAGATTTCTTTGCTTTATTAAATTTTGGTTCAAACAAACCAGGATTAAATAAACGGTGACATTCTTGTTGGTTTTTAAGAATCAAGATAAAGTAAGCATTCTATCTTTTTGTGTTTTTTTATTTCGTATTCTTTGAGCATGTTTGTTACGTAGATCTTAACAGAAAACACTATGTTTGAGGATGTAATAAACTATTTTATTGTAGTATTTAAAATATAATGTAAGAAAACGTGAGTTAAGGTAACTAGTGATAAGTTTTTATGAACAAATACTTTAAGGGTTAAATAAATCAATATTGCTTAAGTAGATACATTTGGTTTAATTTTCCACTTATACCAATTGATTTATACAGGGTGGCCCACGGAATAGTAGCTCACCTCCTATATCCAGCAGGTGCCTCACTCTGAATTGAAGGAGGTCAGTCCCCTACCACCCATACTGTGACATGGAGAATGAGCAAGTGAACTGCTAGTCTAAAGCTTTATTGACCCAAATTGTTAATGTCACAATATGGGTGGAAGGAGATTGACCTCCAATTCAGAGTGAGGCGCCTGCTGGACATAAGAGGTGGGCTACTATTCCGTGGGAAATCCTGTAGTTATTAAATATATGCCATGAGCATAGGGGTATTCATACAGAAACCGTTTAAATTACGAGAAAAATAAATATTTATTAAAATTACACAATGCTAATGCAACATAGTCAGGAAATTTTTAATTTAAGAGATGTATAAAATAAAACTAAATATATCTATTAATGTGATATTATATTTATTTTGGGCAATCATTATTTTTGTTGTAAAAACTAGTCTAGGAGCTGGGTATAGTTGTGTGTGTACTTCAGTGTGCTGGAGTTTTCGCTTTTAGTACATTACTAGGTACACTAGAGCATGGAAAAAAAAAATGGTCACATAATACAAATCAAGATCAATTTTGCACAGGTCTCCATCATGTTTTTCCGAGCTAACGTTGCAGTTATTTCGAAGGGGATGATAACATAGCTATTTGGGGTATCACTTCTTGTCTAGGGGTATAACCAGTTCACTGGTGATATTGAAAACTTATTTAGTTACTCTTTTTTATTTATTTCATATTAAATTGGTGTCGTGACATAACTAAAATATAACGACTTTGTGTCAACTGTTACTAAATATGCAGAAAGTGTTACGAAGTATATGTCTCATAAATAATACAGCTATGCAGCCATCTTACTACTCTTTACTATCATAATATATTTCATGCAACATTCAGCAAGTTGTGACATTCCTTTTAGTGAATGGTAATGTCGGACAATCTTGGTTGTACCATGTACCCCATCTGTTATAATCTGTCCTACTTATCCAAAGCAAAACATAGAGGTAGGTTTCTTATCGATGTACATACATGAATATTCCAATTGCTTTCTCTGTCAGCACGAATTAGATCTCTTATTGTAGTTTTCATATTGTCATTTTATAACATACTCTTTGCTTGAACAGATATTCATAATATTTTTTAGCATCAACACGTCAGAGTACTCTCCTAAATCATCTTGTTCCTTCATAAATTCAATCCAGTGAAGAGTTTTTATTACTTCATACAGCATTGATAAGAATCCTAATCCTCGTGAATGGTGGTCTCCCTGAAGAGCACTTTCTGCTGAATAGAGACTTAATGTTTCAGTTTCAATCAATATTTCAAGCACATCACTGTTCTTCAGATACATTCCTAAACATGTTCTAACCACTTTATACGTGTTGAAACAACCTAATTCAATAAATATATTAGAAAATTTAGCCAAAGAAGCTGAAGATATTTGGCAATGTGATGCACAACCACGTCACGCCATAATGAACCTTGTTGTTGACCTACTTGTATGAGAGCATCCTGAAAATTTACCATTACTGTATAAGGTGTATCATATTGTGTTGTGGGGTATGGCAAAATGGGCGTAAATTCAATATATGTCCTTCGGTATACCATTTCTGAATCAACACTCATGAAAGCATTTCGCGATAGAACATCAATATCACTTGTAAAACAATTTTTAGGTAAAATTTTGTCTGTCATAAATCTGAAAATGAACCATAACGTTATAACAGAATCGGTTTCATCTTCACTAGGACTAATGTCGCTAGCAATCGTACCTCGGCTCTTGGGCTTATAGCCTGTAACAAATCGCTGGTCTAGTATTAATTTACCTAAACCTCTTTTAGTAACATCAATACCATATGCATCTCTGTATCTGTCTGGTAGATCTTCATTAATGCAATCACTGCTAAAAGTGTCTTCAGTCAGAAGCTTATCCTGAAACAGAACCAGCACAGTGGCATGCGTTCCTCATATTCCCTTTGAGGTTGCTTCCTCTCTGTCAAAGCTATCCATAGCTCCTCTTATTGAAAGTCCTTTTATAATGGATGATTGATACACACGGATGAATTGGTACTTGGTAATCCTCACAATGAATAATAGTTATGTTGCCATCATTTCAATTGTCTTTGCACTTCATCATAACTGCAGAACATGCCTATAAGATTAGATTTTGAGATTAAATTCTTTGACCTGACTGTTTGATCAACTTTCTGGGAGATGCTACTTTGGAATGGTGTCTTCTTATGCCCACTATGCACAATGCATAGTTTGAAAAATAAATTCACATTTACGACGAACATATACAGAAGACTTATAGGATGGAAACATATAATGAAAAAATATTTTCTTGTTGGGTGGACGTTATTGTTAATAATGAGATTGTGATTTCTGTAGATCTTTTCTGTCACAAACTTTTTCATCTACAGAAAAATGAAAGTCAATGCATTCACTACGAAGTGCATCACTACATTTCCTCACAGCATCGAATGACCTAATTCATTGATAGCAGCAGAATAAACCAATTGTGAGAGTGATTTCTCCCTTGGATACGAAAATCGAATTCTTTCTCCCAAGTACCGGGATTAAGATATCATTTATTGTTAGGCTATATTACTCATAATGTGTTCAGGATACCATCGCACAACCACATTTAGAATATCGGTTAACTGTTTCCGTTATCGTTGAGGTACAGTGTTTCCACAAATTCTGTATAATCTATATTCAGTAACATCAATTAACCTATTAACTTTTGATACGGTTGCTCTCTTATACTTTAGCAATTAGTTTTTTATGCACTCACTGTGGCACATTACATAAGATCCATATACACTCCCAATATCGGGTAATGTACAGGTTATGTTAAACACCCCATCTTCAAAATTTGTTGTTCCATCTAAAAAGCCTTGGTCTCTTTCGTCTTCACAAATTTCGTATAGTTTCTGGTCAGCCTTGCATTGTCTAAAGCTGCATATCACACAAAATTCAGCTAAAGATCTAGCTATGTGCTTGTTTTGGGTGTTCTTCTTTTACGACCAGTTGAAGTTACAGTTATTGAAGTAGATTGTTCTGATTGTTCAAATTGAGTGGCTTTCGCTATTCTTTCATTTTGTAGGAAATATCGTATGTAGCATTTAATGTGTTAAACAAGCCCTTCCAGTGCATTATGATCTAGAGTATTCAGAAATTTGTCTTTCAGAACGGAACTTGATTTACTAATTCTTTCTCTACCAGGTCCACTCCCACAGGTACATTCCCCTTTTATCACTTTTTGGCTGATGATGCACTAAGTGGAATCAACCACATTAATTTGTCTCTTCTTCGGAGGTGAGCGGTGCAATTTCATTTCTTCCTTAACTACTAGTTATTCATATCTGCAAAAGAGAATATATTTATGACCATAAATACCCAATAATATCTTGGCTAAATCAATTTTCAGTGTCACCAGATAACTAGGAATGCCCAAAAACGTATAAAATGATACCTCACATGGTTTTATTATCATCCCCTTCAAAATAACTACAATGGTAAATCGGAAAAACAAAATGGCGGCCCTAAACAAAAATGGATCCTGATTAGGATCATGTGAGCAGTTTTTTCTTCATGCTCTAATGTACATAGTAAAGTTTCAAAGGAGAAAACTCGAGAATATCAAAGTGCACACCCAACTATACCCAACTACCCGACTACAATGTAAAAGTACAGACTTTACGTCGTGCTCCCTCCCAAACCACCTCAGACACCCTTCCTTGAAACTTACAGTATATATTAAACAGCTTTAAAAACAAATGATTATTAATACGATACACACAGCCATACAACATAAATATCTACAAATTAGGAAGACGGACGATGCTCTAAAATACATGAAATAGCTCCTTCTGCAACACCCAGAATCAAACCAAAGTCTCAGAGTAATGTCATTGATTAAGCCACAAATTATCAATGGAAGGCATGGTTTTAAACACGTTATAGACATTGTAGTTTATGATGTGTTTTTTAATTATTTCATGTTATCTGACATTTTTATTAATATATATCTTTTTAGCACCGCGTCTTACTACCTCATACGCTCATTTACTAATTACGATAATGATTTTAGGTGTTAGGAAGGTTATATTAAATAAAGTGTACCCAAATTTGACGGAGGAAGAGATAAACCCGCCTCAGTACATCAGACCGAGATTCAAACCTCAAGCTCCCCATTATCGGCAATCCAGTCTATTGCGAGAGTATCACCTTAGACCATGCGGCCACCAAAGCGACTATTCAAGAAGTTAATAAAACAGTTTAATCTCCATATACTAATATTTTTCTATTCTGCAATGTAAAGTTAATTTCTGGTTTCGTCAAACACCTTTGCCAAGTCTTGTATTGCCTATAGACTGTCATTCAGCTGTTTTATGGACGAGAACTATACACTCAATAAGCTGTGGAAGCTTCTGAAAGCTCTATGGTTCATTGCAACCTTTGAAATCTAGAGCTTTCCTATTACCTTAACAGGACTGAACAAATCGTGAAAAAGTCATGGTAGCAAACACAGCCAGAGAGTGCTAATGCTGACGGTACTGCCATCTTGTCATTTTCACAAAATGTTTTTAACAGGACATGTTAGTGTATTTCTCGTCATTTTCACTTTAATTCCTGTACATAGCATATATGAAAATCAGCCCAGGACCAATCTCACCAGAGAGTTGAGAGGCTGGTATCAAAAAAAGTTATTTAAAATTTATCACGAATAAGTAAAGTAAAATTAAACTTTCGTCTGTATCTAAGACTTTTAAATATTAAATTATAATGTGACCTATACAAATATTCTTCAAGCAGCGTGTCTTAGTATCCGTGTGTGTTGTGCACCGCTGTACTAATTACACTAATGTGTTAGGAAGGTTGAATTTAGAGTAGTGTACCATCTTTTGTGTGAAGGTAGACTGAAAAAAACATTTAATAAAAACCACACTCAGCAAACCTTACAAAGATCGTACCCCGATATCCCCGTCTTCGGAAGTCTAGTCTATTGCAATAGTAGTGCCTTAGACCATGTGGCCACCGAGGCGGGCTTACAAAGAACGTAATATGTGATAAATCATCCGAAATAATGCATCACAACACTGTCCTTATAGAAGAGCTGATAAATTACCTCTAAGTAAATAAACTTACTAACTAACGAGGACACTACCAAATTGGGTTAAACTGAAACAATAGAGCATGTAACCCCCCAACTGCACATATCAACGTGAAGCAATGTGTGTGTGTGTGTGTGTGTGTGTGTGTGTGTGTGTGTGTGTGTGGCTCCTTGAATCTAGAACACTACTCATACGTCTGCCAACGTGGTAGTTAGAGTAGGTCTTATGTCACAAAGATTAAAACACTACAAAGACGTTACCTATGATGGTGGATATACCTCCTTAAACTAGTACAATCACGGATATTAGCCAACATATTAGCTTGAAGAATTTATATATCACCAAAATCTAAACACTACCCGGAAGTCACACAACGTCGAATTATCATATTAAACTTATTCTTCTATCCAAAAGAGTGGACTACACAAATAAATGACATGTTTAAGCATAATTGAGTCAAGTTGTTTTGAATGCTTGGGACTATGATATTGATTTTGTCATAAAAACTCAATAGGGTTAATATCGCTAGTTATTGAAAATTGTTGAATACTAGATCAAAACAATGGTTTTAGGAAAGTTTATTTTAAGTAAATTCAAAATGTTTTAAAGTAACATTTTGGAAAACTTCAACTTGTAAAGTAACAGGAGTACACCCAGCGAAGGATTGAACTCAAGCCTCCTAGTCCAACAACAATACTACTTTCTATACACTTAGCTTACCAATAGTATAAGGCAATTTGACCCATGTTTAAAATGAACAAGCTTTCTACAATAACATATTATACTTTAAATAACTCTAGGCACGAATAAATAAAATAATAATACATGATCGCATGTAACATAAAAAATCTTATTTTAAGTTTAGTGATCCAAGGTGAGTGTTTAAAACTAAATATAACAGCCATATACTTCATTTATAAAATAAATGCTAAAAGATACGCATTTTAAATCACGTTCGTGGTAATTTTATCGCAGCCAATAATTACATTTGTTTTTTCCTTTGTTCGTGACATTATTTATGTCTTATTCACGTCGTCGGTTGAAGTCAGTAGGCGTGGAATATTGCAAACGTTACTCATTAATTTGGTTTTACTAGAGAGAGAATGGAAAACACGTTACCCGCATTGTTGGGCACTTTGACTAAGAGTCAAGCTCATCTAGTTAGGTTTATCAATGAAGTAAAGGTCATGATTATCCTGTTGTTGTTTTTTTCATGAAAATAGGTGTCGCTCCTTTTCCTCAACGTAAATGCTGTGGAGTGTCTTCTAGAATCCTACCTTACGCATCCATACAAAACTGGCATGGTAAAATGCGGCTAGTCCGGATGGGTTTTAAGACGCTTTCTGTAATATTCCCTCAAACATTATTGTATATACTAATATTTATCTTATTCGGGGATTTTTTAATAGTTCTTACCCGCATCGGTGGTCACAAGGCTTAAGGCATCATTTTCAAAAGAGACAAAATTGTTTGTAATGGAAGTATTGAGGTACGAATCCTAGCCTAGTAAAACAAGGAATGGTTTTTCTTAGGGGGTTTATATCACACCCTTCACGAAATTGGGGTTAAATCACATCTAAAGATGTCCTTCTATCCTAATTTTATTTGAGTGTAAGTATTCAGATAGCCTAAACCAGAAGTAAGTTGTGGTGTACATGCTAAAAATATCCTCTTTTACAAAATCAAATATATAAGTGTTTGTGAAGCTAAATTTGGGTCACCTGCCATATTATTATTATTATTATTATCACCGTGTCTTACTACACGTTCGGGTTATACGCACTTACGCTAATGTGTAATGGTAGGGTGATAGTGAGATGAAATGGAGGACCTACAGTTTAACGTGGAAATCCGAACCACGGTGGAGGCCTGGCATTAAACAAATAAATGAATTCTCCAATTAAAAAGGTCAGACTAAACTCTAGAATGGATGGGGAATGACTTTAGGGATGTATGCCTCAGACGTAGTTTTAATTTCTCATATCAAGAGGAAATATTTTAATAGTGAAAAAAAAATGGTTCTCAAGACTAGGAAGCATTTTTATGTTTTATATGAATCCAAACCCAGAAATGTGTATTTTACAATTCTGTCAGTTCCCCTCCCTGTCTGTTTGTCTTGTCCTTGACTATGAATGCAAAACAGATGAATTTGGTTCGAACTTTATATTTAGATTGTATAGGTTTATACCTCAGGATTGTTTTTTAAAATGTTAACCCTAGCCTTCAATTTAAGGATAGTTTGTTTATTAATGGCGATCTTTTTGAAAATTTCATTTTTTTTTTAAATGACTATAACGATATTGTTTGAAATGCATATCTAGTATTTGATTGACATAACAAATAGCACTTTATTATTGGTTTTTGGGCCAATATTCGTTGAACGTTGGCTTACAAAGAGAAAATGTTGAAAACTCGAGATATATTTTTTAAATGGTGCTTATGACTTAATAAATATGTTGTCTAAAATTTCTATCTTGGGATTGTTGGTTATAAAAAATAACACTATGTACTTATTTTTTGATGATTTTTCAAACATCTAAAATAGTTTAGAAATTACTCCAAATAAATGGTTTCAAATGGTTATTTTAGAAGTTTTTGACATAGAAAAATTGTATTCTAGTTTATAAATATGTTTGAGGGTGGTTTATTGATGAATGATTTTTTTTAATGCAAAATATTTTTAAAATGGCTACAACAATTTGGTTTAAATTGAGTAGCTTCTCTGGTAGGTTATTAGAATAAAAATTATATATCTATTTGATTTTCATATATATATTAATTTAATTTGTTGTTTACTTATCACTTGTTTTAAAAAATTTGAATATTAAAAAGAGCTCTAGCGATTTGGTTTAAATGATTATTTGTTAATTTTTACATTAAAGATAATTATAAACACACTGAATTCTATAAAACAATCATTTTATAGCTGATTACTTATTTGTGTAAAATTTTATATTTAAAGAAAAAGATGTAATGATTGTCTTTAAAATTGGTCTCAAAAGATTATTCATAATGAAATGATCTATAAAAATGTACATAATTTTTTTAATGAATGATTTTAAAGATGGATCACTTACTACGCAAATTTATGCCATTAGGAGCTCAAAAGTCCATTGCTGCACTTGCAGATGTACGCCACCTATACCAATTTGAGCTAGATCTATCCAGTCTACCCCATTACACAATGTCCCTATCTTTAACTAGATCTATCCAGTCCACCCCATTACACACTATCCCTATCTTTAACTAGATCTATCCAGTCCACCCCATTACACACTATCCCTATCTTTAACTAGATCTATCCAGTCCACCCCATTACACACTATCCCTATCTTTAACTAGATCTATCCAGTCCACCCCATTACACAATATCTCTTTAATGTATATTCTAATGTTTTACTCCCATCTGCATCTAGGTTCTCTCAATGGTCTCTTCCCATTGGGTTTACCAATAAACACCATGATCACAGTTCTAGATTCTCCCATTCACGCTGTATGTCCTGCCCACCGTAATCAACGAGAATTGACTATCCCAACATAATGCATTGTGATGAGTACAGGGTATGTAGCTCATCATTATGTAACTACCGAGTGGCCTAATCAATTTTTGGACCAATTGTCTTCCTAAGCCCTTTGTTTTCAAACTGCCCATTTTGTTTTCATCACGTGAGTTCAGTAATAACGATCCACAATACTAGAAAATAATCGATTAAATTAATGTTTTGTGTATTCCGTATTTGACTTTCCATGAAACCAAGCGAGCTGTCAACACATTTATTTGCCTATGACAAATTATAGAAATTGGATATTTTTATAAATTGGCCCTATAAATTATTTTCAAAATCAATGTCTGAGAAATGATAACTATGTAAATATTTGTATTGTTACCATACACATCATTTTAAGGTAGTTCACAAAATCTTATTTTTGGAAAAATTTGTACGGATTGAAAACAAAAAAATATTTATTAGTTAACAACACCTGGATATCTTAAATAGTAATTTAGTACTTTAATTTTGATTTGATATTAAAATATTATTAACACATAATTATAAAAGTCTAATTTTAAATGTTGTTTATTCGTTATAAGGTTTACTAACTTCAAACTTTACCGTAAAGGTTTACAGGAAGCATCTCCGTGTATTTTTTATTACTTATCTACGGACTTTCAACGTCACTTATTACCACATTTTAAGGATAGCTCTATACTTATAAAATAAGTATTTCCACATCCATGTGGAACTAAAGATTTAATATCACATTTCCTAGAGCTGTATTATTTCAAGACAACACAAAAAAAAAATTATAATGAAAACTCATTTCAAACAAACAGCGAGTAAATTATGGTTCAGTGACATGTTAAATTGAAGTGTTAGTAGTAACAATTCTTCTAGATAATATAATTTACAACATTTGTTTACAAAAGTATCTTTATTAAATTACACGTGCTTTGATTTTATAAAGAATGGACATTTGGGGCACCTTTATTAGGTGATTTCTAAAGCCTAATTTTTCCACTCTGGCACAATTTTGGGAAAAAAAGTAAAACTTATTATTTAATAAAACATCGTCGCTTGAAAACATGATTCTAATAGAATTAAGTTTATAATTTAAAGTATGTGCATTGGATTTGTATGTGCAAAAATATTCCTTGTGATATACATTTTATATAAGTAAGGGCTTAAATTTAGATTGTTTAATCTTTGGTGAGGTGTGTTGGAACTGTGAAGTTTTGGAATGAGAACCTGTAGATTTATACATTTTTGGGAAACTAACATTTGGATATATTTATCTGAAAAATCCAACATTTTTAGAAAATATGTAAATTTTAGTTAAATAAAAATATATTTTAAATTTTACATAGTAAAATAAAGTTTAATTCAGAAAATGATGCAAAAATTACTTACAATTATGAAGATCTATGAATTATATACACACTAATAATGTTCCTAAGATACTTCTAGATTAAAAGTTCGTCAGATTTCTGGATTAAAAATACATGTATTTCTTTACTAAACTACCTCACAAATTTGACAAGTAAATCAAGCACCTATATTCTAAGATTTTCAGTCTATGCTCAGACCATACAAACTTCAACCTCTTCAGCTTCATTGATATCTGTAATTTCGTGTTCCTTCAGTATTTGACGCCAAAGAAATAGTTTCTCTATTGACTCACAGTTATCACCAAGAATTTTTCCCAGCAGTTCTCTTACATATTTAAAGTTTTCAACATTGACAGAAAATTTAGTGGGTAGTTCGCCAGGGTCCAAACGAATTTAGCGTCTGCCCTTATTTACAAGAGTTTTAAATTTTTACAAATTTGCTATGTAGTTCGTTTCTTCTTGAATAAGGATTCGTTTTGGGTTATTAAGACAATTCTTCAGAACAAATCATTTTGAGGCAGCAGATCTAAAATTTAGTTGCGTGATCTGTTATACGAATGGTGTTGACTTCACCTTCCAATCATTTGTAAATAAAGATTCTTTCTTGATGTTCATAATGTTTTATTAGAAACTAACATTCACGTTCTGAAATTATAATATTATTTTTATAAGAGCTGATCATCTGAAATAATCAAAACAAAATACGATATGCCGAAGAGAGAAAAATTTAACTTAATTTACATAAAATTCCTCAAAGAACAAACACCATAGAAAAATAGAATTTCAGTAGTGTTCGCAATTATAAGACAATATATTTGCTGTGGATATGTGATGTTTTGACATGATAATGCCCTTTGTGGGAGAAATAAGTATTGGAACATTATCTGAATGCTCGTTTTGATAGACTTGACGTTAGAGACACATTTTAAATCCATTGTATTGAAATATTAATTTAAAAATTTTAAGAAAAATTTTAAAAGCCTGATAGTTATTCGTATTCAGGCTTTTACTAGATTAATAAATTTGGAACATTTTGACTTTATCAAGTAAATAACTAATATATTTAAGATAAGATTTGTTTTAGTTTTTTTTAAGCTTAAATGATTTAAAAAAATTTGTGGACTCAAAAATTGTAATCTTCAAATAAATATTTTAAATTTCTTGATATAAAACTAGATACTAGTAATAGAATGAAGTGGTGCTCCCTCTCGTTTACAAATTGACAAATTAACCTAAATTAAATTAATGACAGTCCTGTTAAAATATCATACCTGCATCGGTGCGCACGCCGACTAAACTTCAATTTCGTCCAGTTTGGTTAGCTATTGGCTAGAAGGTCGATGTTTGAACCCTACCAGATGTATAAGACCGTAGTTACCTCAATGGTTATCCACTCTCACTTAGTGTAAATGTGGGTACATTTTAGACTATTTAAAAATTCACTTATTCCACTACCTCTCAAAACCCATTAGGTCTACACGCATATTTATCACGATAGTATAATAAAGATGAGAAAGTAGAATTTAGATTAAATGGACCTAGTATTGTATGGAGAGAGAGTGGGAAAACTTTTAGTAAGATCTACTCTCAGTACACCCAGCTGGGATACGAATCCCAACCTCCCTGTCATTGGAAACCCAGACAAAACGAGCTTAACATTTCTACAGCATGCCTAATGGAGAGTATAAAACTGTTAGTAAATGATAATATCCGTGGATGGGTAGTAAGATGAACTGTAAATTGAGATACAGGGTTACGTATAAATACATACTTATAGCCACAACACAATCACAATTCATTTGGATTTTTTAAAATTTGATTGCTAGTTTTTCTTAATAGCTTACCCCAAATATAATATTTTATGATAAAATAAATGATTAGTTTCAAACCATGTCTGTAATTAAATTCTTCATTCATATCTTCCAGAAATTATTTTAATAAGCCATACAAATTAATATAAATAAGTGTTTTTATGTTTTAGTTTGAAATAAAATGGTAAATAAGTTTTCATAATAATTTTAATATGAATGTGGAAATAATCAAAGTGAGGGAATGTTGCCTCATAAAGAGGTATTGATTGAAAGACAACCACTTAGTCAAGGATATTTTAAATAAATGTTGAATATGATTTGAGGTTTGTAATCACATTTTTTGTTTTGGCAAACTTTTTCAATTAAATTTGGTTTATCAAATTCAAGACTTTTAATCACTATACTATCCTGATAAATTAATGTGTAACTATTTAGAATATATAGTAACATATTCATCTTTAATGAAATATTACAAACAAAAAACTTCTATGATTTGTCTATTAAAATTTTTTATAAGATTTTAAGAATTTTATTATATAAATAATAATATTATATATGGTTAAACAAGGTCCAAACAAAGTATTTTTAAATTAAAAAAAGACTTCACTCCTGACCTACCACTCAAAAGAAAGAGTTTCTTAAATTGACAAAGGTCTGAGTTAGCTTGGATGAGCTTGAATGACTCGACTCACGAGAGTTGTGATAACAGGAAGCTAGTCAAACTTTTTTTTTTTTTGATGACAAATAGAGTACAAAACTATAAGTGTGACTAGTAAAACTTTGAATTGAAACTAAAATGTTCACAGCAATGCAGCCAACATTTCTCAGGTTAATATCCATAAGAGCTATGTAGTTATGTTGTGCACATGTGGATTAGCACTTCAACCGTAACACATTCTTTTATCGCTCATACCGTGCTACAATACTGCCACGCTCACACACCACACAGTTGCCAACATTACACCGGAAAGTCACCAATAACAATAGAAGAGCGTCATTGTTTAGGGAAATAAATTATTACGTGGAAGTAGATAGATTAGTTAATAATTTAGGTGACCTGGTGGTCTAGAGGTAAGGTGTCAGACTTCTGTGCTGGGGGTCCGGGTTTCAATTCTCGGTCCCGGCACAGATTTATCTGATTACCAAACCCTTCCTTCACCCCTGACAAGACATCTTGTGAATGTGGGGAATGCCAAGGCCTCCACCGTGGTTCGGATTCCGCATTAAACTGTAGGTCCTCCATTTCATTACACAATCACCCTACCATTACACATTAGCGTAAGTGTGTATACGCCGAACGGTTAGTGTGACGCGGTGCTAATAATACTAGTTAATAATTTAAAACGAGAATATTAGATAATTTTAATCAAAATATTGAGTGCCCACTTGAACATATGCTCATATACACGAGCCGACATTGTACCTGATAAATGATAGAAAATATTATAAGATTGATGGGAATTAAAATATATAATAAGGAATGCATAAAGTACGTAGACATAATATGTTGATGCATTATCCAATTTTTATACTAGGTCTGTATGGTTTTAAACTTATATAATTAAGACTATATAATCAAGGAATATATGATTATGAGGGTAAATTTTATTACATGGCTACATCAATCTTTTAGACTTTAAGGAATGAATGCTAATCTCACTCAGGAAAATTAATATATATGAGGCAATTTATGTTTTACTGCCTATTACTATCCACCCGGGATATCCGTTATCCACATCTAACTATGATAATAGGATAGGGGTGAATAATATAAAATTAATAGGAAATATAACCGTATTTTCATTGAGATAGACTACAAAATTACTATACAACTCTTATTTCAGCTGACCAGGAAATGACATAATGTCCACAAGTCCACATATGCGTACTTGATGTGTTTGGTTGAAATCGAACCTAGTTCTCGAGTAAGAAAAATTCAAGAATACCAATAGCTTGCGCCAATCTGGTGGCTACCAAATAAATTGTATTGGAGTCTACATCCAGAGATTCAGTGAGCCTAATTGGTTTTGCTATATAAGGTCGTAAGATGAACAAATTAAAGCTTGGCAGTTGCGATTGATGCCTGGTAATAAAGTTGATGGATCGTTTTCAGAGGTAATACTAATGAAACAGATATATTACTACTACTGCAAGGACAAATAATAGTTAACAAATAAATATAATGATTAATTTTATAAGATTGGACCTTTTCACACTTGGTATCAACTTATTTTGTTTAATTCGTTTAAAATACTGAAACTTTCCTTCGAATAAAAATTAAATTTTTGTTTTAATTCAAGCCTTCAATAATATTTGAAAGTTTATAAATTAATATTATTTGTACACTCCGTCCACCCTGAAATAATAGAGTTGTACATTGAACTATTACACTAAGGCCCTATCTTATAACCTACACTATAGTGGAACCAAGCGAGGTAAGCTATATTCCATTCGTGGTAGGAATTACTCTCTGAAAGGTCTTTTTTACTACCAATATTATACTATATAATAGATTTCTGGTATGAAAAAAGGCCTTTCAGGATACAATTCCTACCGTGAACAGACTTTAGTAACTCTTCATAGTTAACAGAGTGTACTTCCAATTTAAATCGATTGTTTGCCTTAGGAAAATGAGAGAGCAGTATTTAAATTTGTTGAGCGAATGATTTACTTTACGCAGGTATGTACTAAAACTACCAGCCTCAAAAACTGAACGAGAACATCTGAAATGGCCTTGGAAGGGACAGCTTTTATAGTTAATGGCTATAAGCGGCGGTGAGCTAAGTCTTACAAGTTGTTATGAATCTGGGCTCTGCTATAAGTGCACTTATACACACGTTGAAGTGAAGTAGCAATAATAACACTCTGAAAAATAATCAAGCAACTTGATTGTGAACGACAAAGAATATATTACAGCCCTCCACCTTCTCATTAACAATTGAAGAGCATCTTAACTAGGATATTTGTACCTTTTCTTGGAAGATGTTTGTTTATACTCTCTAAGCTCATGGATTATAAACTATGTAATTACAATGGTCTAGAAAAGCTGGGAAGGTGTGTGAGAGGCGTCCTCTATTCAGTCAACCAAGAGAGTTAATAATTGTATTATTTGGAGGCTAGTGTGTGTGATGTTGAAACAAATAGCCTATAGTTCATTTTGACTCATTGCACATTGCATGAGTTGTAGTCCTCTTAATGGGAAGTGGCATTTTGTTTATTATTAATTATCATTTATTTGTATCCTGTACACTTTAATGCCATTGTGTTGACTAATAGCAGTTTTTATAAATTAATTCTAGGGCATGTCCAACAACTATGTTCTGGACAATCATTTTAAGGTGGGAGTGTGAGGAACGCGTATTAAGGGACGTTTTTGTAATTTTTAAAGCAACACTTTTTCTTTTCCTAAATAAATAAAATATTTCTCCAACGAAAACCTTGATTTTAATTTTCATCTCATGGTGATATCAAAAGCTATGGAATATCTGTTACGGGTTAGCAGCATTAAATGAGATGCATTTTAAATAAAGAAAGAATTTGTCATTGGATTCCGATACACACTTGACATATATTAAGGAACTGTTGAATTCACCATCTGAAGAAAATTAAACTCTATGCTTCTGCTGAAGAATACATTGACTTATATGATTCGGTGGCAGTATGGTCTAAGGCTTCACTATCGTATTAAACTAGACTACCGATGACAGATAGATAGGGGTTGAATTCATAGTCGGGTATACTAAGAGAGGTTTTTATAAATTGGTTTTTCACTCTCGCTCCATGCAATCTGAGTAGAATTACTCTAAATTAAACTTTATCCATCCCTAACTCACTAGCGCGATAAGTATATATACCCACCTCGGTGGCGTAGTTGGCTAACGCGTTTGTCGTGATGAGCTCGACTGCTGAGGATGGGGAGATCGAGGCTAGAATCTCGGTCGGGAGAACTGGGGGTGGTTTTTCCTAAATGGTTTTCCACTCTCCATCCACGCAAATGCGGGTTCACTTTCTCTAATTCAACCTTCCCAATTCCTAATCCATTAGAGTAATTAGTACTTAAAGCGTATACCCCGAACGGGTAGTAAGACGTGGTGCTAAATATTTAAAAAAAATAAGTATATATGTGTATAAACTGAACATCTAGTAAAACGTAGTGTTAAAACATTGATTTATTTTGACCAAACAAATGTTTTGATAAAATTACTTTAAAAATAATACCCTTTTATTGCATTACCTACAGTCCCACCTTGAAACAGGGGTGAAACTGAAGTTAATTCGAATGACAAGGCCTCAATCACTCCCTGCATATTATTATCTATGCATATAAGAAATGTAGTCATTAGAATGAGCTTCATGGTCTTTGCCCTTTGTGATTGGGGACTGCCTTTCCCCATCATACCCTGTCTTAGTTATAAGTACCTGTAAACCATTAAAAATAATACTTAAACTTTATCAACAATCCCGTACAGAACGTATTGTTTCATACACGAATAATTTTAAGGTGGATATATATGGAGAATAAAATAATAGATTTAAGATCACGTCGGAACCGAAAGTGAATTTCACACAAAATTGTTTATTGGGTTTGCATGATTTTGCTCAAATAAAAAGGTACATTTGCACTATACAGGATATTAATGGAATACTAAAATACCAGAACTTAAAGCTCTTCCAAACTAGGAATAAGCCGAAAAAGGAATGTTAAGTGCAACTTTTAACAGACATACCATTTATTTAAGGTTACATACTCATTAAATATTAAACTTTAACATAATTTCACCTTTTAATTTCAGTTCAATACTTCTTTTTCTCTTCAAATCTAACATCAAAACTTACATTTAAATATTAAGTTTCTTCAGCTATAACCAACTTTTATCGTGTTCATATTTTAGATTTCAAGCCTCATACTTTGCTGATATAAAATTTGCTGAGCATCTATATTAATACAAGTCTATGGTGTTTATATATATATATCTTTCCAGATAAATTTTAGTACTTCTATATGAGATAGAAATAGATAGAAACTTGGTGAAATTTTAAAGGAACCAATAAAAAGGTGGGCAGATTTTTCCAACTTAAAAACTGATAAATAAAATTTAAAATAAAATCTTCATATATTTATTCGTTTTAATTCATCTACATGTTAGTTGCATTTCAAAATCAAAGAAAATCTAGAATATAAATCCCATTCGCAAATTCAAAGAGAAATTGCAGATTATAATACAAGTGATCTTTGTTTATGGTTTGGTTTATTTGTATTCATAATAGTTAGCAACAAATGTTTCTTTGGTCAACGAAAATTTTACAGTTAACGTTGAACATATTTATTTAAATTTAGATTACAGTTACATATACTAGATATATATTAATACAAACCGATTACTTCTCTAACCAAAAGACAGCTAACACTACAAAATAACAAAATACATAACTTTATAAATAAAACTAATGTGTGATTGTTGGTTTGTGTGTATATAATAGGGTGACCTGGCGGTCTAGGGGTAAGGTGTCAGACTTCTGTGCTGTCGGCCGGGGTTCAATCCTCGGTCCCGGCAAAGATTTATCTGAATACCAAACCCTTCCTTCACCTCTGACAAGACATCTTGTGAATGTGAGGAATGCCAGGCCTCCACCGTGGTTCGGATTCCACGTTAAACTGTAGGTCCTCCATTTCATCTCACAATCACCCTACCATTACAGATCAGAGTAAGTGCGTATAACCCGAACGGGTAGTAAGACGCGGTGCTAATAATAATAATGTTTATAATACTAGACAGGGCCGATGCAATGGAACCTGTATAGTAGTAACAAATTGTATTGTAAAGCTAATTTACGCAACAAATGTAATTGGTTAGTCTCAAGCGAAAGTGTGTTTCATATAAAAAATCTATTTCACACCTGTAGACATAGTCAACTCTTTATTTTGAGATGGAGGCAGCTCCCAGTTTACCTGGCCTTCTCATGACCATTAATAAGTCACAAGGTCAAACCTTGGCTAGGGTTAGTATTTATCTTCCCAAGCCATTAATCAGCCATGGGTTAATTGTACATGGCCTTTTATAATATGCGAAGATCAAAAGACGTAGGAGTTAAAGTCGTTGAAGGATAAAATTCGATGACACTGATAGTGTAAAAAAGTCTACATCATTCACTAAAAACTTTTTACTTACATAAATAAATTTTGTTATTTATTTATTAAACATAAAATTAATAAATATATTTCGCACTTAAGCCACTCTTACTTAACCTAACAAAACCTATTATTTCTTGCATTTACAAATTGAAGGCTCGGTTTGGTTAGGTATGGTAGAATTGATATCAGCCCGTCATAGATAGGACTAGAAACTAGTGAATAAATATAGTATTAAGTTCAAACCAGAAGCTCAAAAATAATGATCCATTACCATCATTAAAAATTACTCATTAGAAAGATTAATGGTTATAATTTGGAATAGAATATATGAAGATAAATTTTAAGTGTGCATACGAAAATGAAAACAAATTATATATTCCTCCAAACTGAGCAAACTTAATCTGTATGAAGTAGATATTTGGTAAACATCTTTTTCTTATACAGCTACTTGATTGCTAAGATAATATGGTTAGGTATTATAGCTTTTTATTTATCAGCTTTAAATGCCCCAATCACACGGGAAATGTTTACCGTGTAAACAATCAAATATCACAGTCACTATTAAAAAAATGTGAATACAACTTAAATCTGTGCATCTTTTGGTAATAGCATAGCTCATAGATTTAAGAGATGTTTGAGTACATCCAATCCACCTCAGAGGCTGCATGGTCTAAGGCGCTACTCTCTCAGGTCACTACACTGCCGATGACGGGGATATTGAGGGTTCGAATCTCTGCCGGACATACTGAGGAGGATTTTTTTCAAAACAGGTTTTCCATTCTCCCTCAACGCAAATGTGGGTACACTTCCTCTAAATATCACCTTCCTAATCCCTAAAACAATTAGCGCAGCTAGTACACATAAGCATGTAATCTGAAGAGGTAGTAATACCCGGCGCTAAAAATATAATACAACCAGATCCACAGATGAGATTCAAATTGTCTTACTGATTTAATTCCTCGTCTTACCAAAGAAAAGGTAAAATGAAATTACTTTATTCATAAATAAAGTTTGATAGAACTAGTTTTAAAATAAACGTGTTTTATAGATTTATTTATATAGATTAAAAACATACTGAATTCATTCAAAATACACAACCAATTTTTAATTTATTCAAAAATAAATCATGTTTTGAAAATAATTTACTTATGAAAAACTCGATGGCGTGTGCCAGCAATCATACTATAATGACAGAGCGGCCGCCACCGTTAGCGATGAGAATGCCAACATTTGCGGAATGAGGGTGTCATTTGGTCAGCACAACGAATCCTCCGGCAGTTAATTTAAGTTTTTTTATACCTTACCTGAACTTAATTATTCGAGTAAATCCTCATTTGTCCTCACGAGGCCAGGTTTGACCCCGTTCCAGACCAACTGCTGAATAGAAAAATCTGAAAGCAACGGGTATCAAACCCGAGACCCATGGAACTTTGACCACTAAGCCCCGGAAGCGATCAATAGATTATGTGAATGCTCATTGAAGATTTCGTAATAGCTAATTTTATGGTTATATCATGATAGTTGCCATATTTATTTCGATACAAGTTAATCTACTGAATTAAGTAAAAAAAACTTCGCTCATGTATATGTAACGTATTTATGTGTGTGTATATGTAAGTATATATGAGTAAATATGTATATACAATAAAAAAAAAAAAAANAAAAAAAAAAAAACACACATTCCTGCAAATGTGAGTTATTATCAGATATTTATTTGGTTCTCCTAATTAATAACACTTTAGCTAAGTGATCTCCAAAAGTAAATTTAATATATATAAATATTAAAGAACTTTAAATTAAATTATGAACACTAGGGATGTATTAAGTTAGTTTAAAGACGTAATGATAATAATAATAATAATAAACTATAACCATTATACCTCCCTTCACCTTAATCACACCTATTATTTATCCAGCTCATTCAATTTATTTAGACACGTCAAATGTTTAAAAAGAAGAGAGATAGAGATGGTCTTTCCTCACGGCTCTAATGATTTATTTGCCCTATTAGCTAACCTAGTATAATCTCACTAAGTCTCTAGTTAATATTTCTTTATTATAGTTCACATAATTTAATCCAATATTTATCTAATAGAGGCTAGCTGTAATTGTTTTAATGTGTAGGCCTAAAATTAGATTCATGCAGAATATATAGATCTGCTGGTTGACAAGTATAAAATAATATAACACACCAGGGAATAAGCTATCAAAATGTGTACTCTTATATTATAAGCGTAAGCCAATGTTTAGAAAAAATAATTCATTATAATTATACTAAATTGGTTAGATATCTAGAATTCTTACAAAAACACAATTTCAATCTATGTATTCCATTAATTAGGTGCAAACTACCTTAGCAATGTGTGTGCAGAATTATGAAAATTATCTCATTAAAATTATTTAAGCATAAATTATTATTAGCACCGCGTGTTACTACCCGTTCAGGTTATACGCACTTACGCTAATGTGTAATGGTAGGGTGATTGTGAGATAGAAATGAAGGACCTACAGTTTAATGTGGAATCCGAACCACGGTGAAGGCCTGGCATTCCTCACATTCACAAGATGTCTTGCAAGAGGTGAAGGAAGAGTTTGGTAATCAGATAAATCTTTGCCGGGACCGAGGATTGAACCCCGACCGCCTGCATATAAGTCTGACACCTTACCCCTAGACCGCCAGGTCACCAACTTTAGGCATAAAACATAACTTAAGGGAAACTTATACTAATTGTTGTGATACTAGTATTTTTTCCATTAATTGGATGTATTTAACTTTTACTTTATCAACAGATTGATATCAACACATGAGAATGTCTATGAGCGATAGTGAAAGGGCCTACACATTTTGCCGGATTAGGTATTTTCACATTTCTTCCAGGGTTCTTGTACAGTACATGTCACAATTGATACGGGACCGACGGTTTTACATACACTTTAAAGAAAGTTAGACAAGGGATTATTGTCCAACAAAAATCCTTCAACGCCGGCTTGGTTTAGATCCGCGAACATAGAGCACCTTAACCATAGCTCACTGAGGTCAACGTGATACTATGATATGACAGGAGATAAATACTAAACTTGACAAAGATCACAAATATAACTCCAGTATGTTAAAATAACTAAACATATATGTCAAATTATTATTTATTAAATGAAATATATTAGAGTGCATTTTGTTATAATTAATTTAATATTTAGCACCGCGTCTTACTACTCGTTAGGGTTATACGCTTTAAGTACTAATTACTCTAATGGATTAGGAATTGGGAAGATTGATTTAGAGGAAGTGAACCCGCATTTGCGTGGAGGGAGAGTGGAAAACCATTTAGGAAAAACCCCCCCCAGTTCACTCGACCAAGATTCAAACCTCGATCTCCCCGTCCTCAGCAGTCGAGCTAGGAGAGTGGAAAACCATTTAGGAAACCCCCCCCCCAGTTCACTCGACCAAGATTCAAACCTCGATCTCCCCGTCCTCAGCAGTCGAGCTAAACACGACAAGCGCGTTAGCCAACCACGCCACCGAGGCGGGTCATTTTGTTAAAGTTTTAAATAAGGTAACAGGGTGTATTAAGGCCCACCTAAGAAATAAACCCCATTTATACATAAATGAATAGGAATATAAGAGAAAATTATAATTAAGAATCATAAATTTGTAGGAACTCATTCAGGAATTGAGTACAATAAATTCGTACACAGAGAAATTATTAAAATAGATTATGGTCAAAAAAATAAGTGGCAATGGGCCATATAACTGGCAGGTGCATATAATAACACCATAAAAGTTCAGTACTATGCACAATCAGGACATAAATACGTTCCCTTGTCGTTATTTGAGAGACCTACACAATCTTCATGCACCCGACAACCACAAGAGAGGGCAGTCAAGCATGTCTGCCACAAAATATTCTACTTACATTTTGTAAAATCTTATAATGAATGATGAAAATATAACACTCAGTACTGTTATCGGTCACCATAACGACACTTTGCTTGCCACAAAGTTGTTGAAATCACCGATATACGCGTGAGCTTATAACAAAGTGTAAATACAGACAATGGGCCTTATAATCTGCTGGGGCTTATAACTATTAGCTACCTTATAACCATTAGTCTCTATTTGGCAGTGATAAAACTTGTCATTTAGATCCTACCCAGCTTAGGTATAAACTAGAGAGTATGTCTGTTCTGAAATTATAATTATGTTTATGTATAAGTGAAGTACTAGTAAATTAAGTCAGTTCATAAAGTGCACGTTAAATACCAGTATTTTTTAAAAATTAATATTTCTGTTGTTTACCACGTACTTCTGCATTTAATTTAAATTAGATAGTAAAATATTATTTTTAAACTGGATTTTCTAAAAATAAACCGATTATCCTTTAAAGAACGTCTTGAGGAGGCGTTTTTTCGTAATTTATTTGTACATACATATAATTTAAATGTTTGACTAGCCAGTACAGGTAGCTATCAATAAATAATTGCTAGTATTCGCACGTTGGTGAAGTATTGCTGAGGTAAACTTTCGTGCTTTCCCGAAACATATGATTTGTACTTAATTATAGCAACCATTCAGACGGTTTGTTTATTATTTTCACGTATACAGCTAAAAACCTACTTTTAGAAAACTCTACAATTAATATGATGACATCAGGAACCCTGTTATTGTACAATTTATAGAGGGCTAGGAAGAGAAGCGACTACACTTTTTTTTCACGTATTCATTCGTCAGGTCATGCTATCCCCAGATACCGCTTTTGATTAGTATTATAAATTATTCAGAGATTAACGTAAATTGTATATTGGTTTTAAATGTGATATCTTACAACGGTCTTATCGCTAATGCTCTTAATATTTTTTTTTCCTCGTCAAGAGTTTATTTTTGGCTCATCATAACCGAACTAAGGTAGCTGTCACCTGGGACCTTCTCATTAACGTGGGCCGCCACTATTTTATTTTTGTCATTACCACGCTTTAGCGCTAGTGTGGTGGTTATTTATGACAAACTAACTAACCCGAAGGAAAAAAAAGGACCGTAATGATGATAAGGATGGTAAGGACTTACATTGGCATACACCTTGAAAAGGGTGAGAAAAGACATTGGGAGTAAAAACACAAAGCGTGTAACCCGTCAGATATCAGATCTTGACCTATCCACCCTAAAAGAGTAAAGCACTCTAGTATACACACAATCTTTCAGTCTAAACTCTTGGACTATTATGTATTTCTATATTGATTCACCCTAATAAGTGCGCAAGGGCACTAAATGTTAGACCCATCTACTCTCTCTCTCTCTCTCTCGCCAGTGACGTGGGGTCAACGCTCAAGTCCTGGACACGTGCATCGAGGGCGAGGGGGGGGGGGGGG
>CABFOV010000209.1:35362-52217 GCA_902141375.1 Timema poppense
CACAGATTTATCTGATTGCCAAACCCTTCCTTCACCTCTGACAAGACATCTTGTGAATGTGGGGAATGCCAGGCCTCCACCGTGGTTCGGATTCCACGTTAAACTGTAGGTCCTTCATTTCATCTCACAATCACCCTACCATTACACATTAGTCTAAGTGCGTATAACCCGAACGGGTAGTAAGACGCGGTGCTAATAATAATTATATATGTGTCACTATGAATATGTTGAAATTGTTGTATAAAAAGTTACCTTTAAATGTATAAACTCACCAAAAGATATGGTCAATGTAAGCAATAATAGGATTTATATATATATTTATCATAGATTTTAAAACTTTCCTAATGCAGTATGGTGAGAGTTCGACAAAGGAACAATATTATCTACATTTACTGGTGGTTTGACAAACATAAATCTAACCTAACCTAGCCTGACCTAACTTAACAAAACTAACCTAACCAATTCTAACCTAGCATAGCCAAACCTTGGTATGAATTATTAACATTCACATATGGCTGATGGTAATTTTATAAACTCACTGGTAGTTTTGTAGAATGATTCACGGGTATGAAAAATATAACAGAAAATTTCTAGATTCCCTAACTGGACCAGTGGGTTTTGTTAATTTACAGAGATTGTACAAACCTACCGAATTCAGCACATTCAAAGTAACATATAAATAAGACCAGGGTATATAAAAGAAGAAATTGACTTTGCCTAGCTTTAAATCCACTTTCCCCAAATATTTCCTTCTTTTTTTTTTTGTCATCCGTAACCAATTTGCGTGGTAAGACTTCGTGGAGAAAATTATTTTATAGGAAGTTAATTTTAGTACTAGAAATTTATTTTTCATTTATCCTGGAAATTTGAATGAGGATTAGATGATAAATGTAAATTTTACAAGAACTTGCATTTAGAGAATGGAAAATAACTAATAGAGACACCTCACTCTCCTTTATTGTACTCGTCTGGTTTTGAATCTTGGCCTTACGAGTCAGTCAATATATCAGACCAATAAACCTATTCAGCCTGTTATTCCTGGTATTTATAACATTTTAAATTTAAGGTGAAATTGACAATTGAAATTTATTGCGCAGTTTACCAAATGCATAATTATAAGTTATAAATAATGATTCAACTAATTGAGCTGGAATGTAGTATAACTAAACATTCATATGAGGTGAACACAATTAAATATTTAGAGTATAAATCTTAATTTTATTAAAATTATTATTATTATTATTAGCACCGCGTCTTACTACCCGTTTGGGTTATACGCACTAACGCTAATGTGTAATGGTAGGGTGATTGTGAGATGAAATGGAGGACCTACAGTTTAACGTGGAATCCGAACCACGGTGGAGACCTGGCATTCCTCACATTCACAAGATGTCTTGTCAGAGATGAAGGAAGGGTTTGGTAATCAGATAAATCTGTGCCTGGACCGAGGATTGAACCCCGGACGCCAGCATAGAAGTCTGACACCTTACCCCTAAACCGCCAGGTCACCCGTTTAAAATTATTAATATTTCATTGTGTTTTTCTTATATTCATGTCTAGTTGTACCAAACGCCTTTACACTGGTTAAAATTGTGCAATATATTTTCAACTGTCGAATAGCCTTAAACATTAAAATAAAAGATAGGGTAAGAGAAAGAGAGGAATAAAAAAGTGAGACCAAACTGTGAGAATACTATCTAAATGAAGGTTGTTTGGGCCACGCATGTAGACAAGCAGGTTGTCAGGTAGTGGCGGTCATGTAATGGTGCGTTTGATGGGAGGATCGCATGACGCCACGAGTGATGTGAGGGCGGTCTTTCCGCCAAACCAAGGTCCTTCCTGTCTGGACACCTCATGCAAGGCCCTATTATGGCACTGGTCACCCTAGATTACTGGAATTAAAATACGACCAGTTGGGACTGCTTCAGTAGCCGACTAAACCAGGATACACTGTATAAAGTATAAACTGTACAAATATAAAATTGAGCTTAAGAAAACACTTTTTTCGTTAAAAGTGCATCAGGTTTAGAAAAGTATCTCCTTCGACACTTCCCCGAATATAAGTGGTTATTGTTGTCAATTACACTTCATGGGGGCCCTGTTTAATTATCGGTAGGTGTTGATAAACTTACTTAATATTTGTATAAAAGTAAACTATTTTATCCACTTAGTAAATATATTGGCAAAGAAGTAGTAGGTATATGCTATTAATCTTGGTGTCCTAGGTAATAATAGTTTTAACACCGCATCTAACTACCCGTTAAGTTTTTATACGCCCATACACTAATCTACACTGATGTGTTGGGGTTAAGGTAGGTTGAATTTAGAAGAAGTATACCCACATTTGCGTGGAGGGGAAGGGGAAAATAATTTAGGAAAAACCACTCTCAGTACAACTGATTGGGATTTGAACCCTGATCTCTCCGTCATTGGCAGTATAGTCAATTTCGAGAATGACGCCTAGAGCCCCGTCTACTGAGTCCATTAGCTCTGTATTCGTAAAGTCCTTAGAAATGGAAACTGCTTCTACACAATCCGTATCCTTAGTCACGTGAGCGTGCCAACCAATGAGAAAGCCTAAGACTACGTTCATTTAAACTTTTCGGAAGAAAATTATCTGTAGCAAGGCACAACCAGACGTGATATGTGAAGCAGAGGTTATAAAGGGTACTAATGGGAAGATTAACCTACCAAAATGACGTCACTATTTCTGAGGACTCACGACCTCTCGGAGATTGTTTCTGAGATATCACACTTCCTGAGGTTTTTAAATTTTTATAAACATTATTCCAAAATAACTCCTCTAGTAGAACTCATTCTAATTGGTGCTTTAATTTCAAGGTGCGGACTCATATCTACTTTTCTGTGATCGGTAATCCTTAGAAGTTCGTACCGACTTGTCTTTAAAAATTTAAAGTTGAGTCAACTTATGAGGAACCGCGAGGACTAAGGACTTAAGAATATTAACTGTGTATACAGAGAGATCTATTTGTATGGTGTCAATTTCTTACGCGCCTTGTGGATATGGAGTCTGTGTACGAGGATCTAGATCCTTCAGTCACAGAAGCGGGTGTAAGGTTATGTTAATTTTGATCTCCAACCCAGAGCTTTCAAAGAGCACAGTGTCTGTACACCTGTTAGTTATATGTTTCTTAATACCGTCCCATAGTATCGCTCAGTCTAATTTTCAGAGAGTAGAAAATTTAGAAAATACAATAAAAAATGAATCTGAGACTGTAAAATGTTACCATTTTATTAATGTTATTTTATTGGTATTGTTAATATGCATCAAACCTAAAAGCTGCATGTCACTAAACTTGACGTATTAGTACGTTAAAATATAATATTGTAAACTTTCTATCTGTCATCTCTAAATATAGCTATAATTTGTGTTTCTATGGCAAAGCACGAATACCCGTCCAAATGTGATAGTACACTATATAGAGCGAACCGTAGCCCACAGGGCCAGAACACTCAGGGCCAGTTGTATAAACAATAATAAATTAGTTGAGCAGAGATCAGAAGTGAGTTTATACGTGATTATATCCTCAAGCCTTGCATTAAGTTGCACCATTAACAATTTAGAGGTGATTATCGATCAAATCTCTTGTCAAGCTAACAAGCGATTTCCATACCTTCAACCGTTTGATTCTGCGATCATCGCATTGATGAGAAACATAATCTATAAGTTTTAGTTACTATATTATTTACTGCATCCTTATTTTAGTGATTTGTAAAAGTAAATTGTGTGATTTACATATTTATTTTGAGTGTGACTTATACGGATGAATTTTTTCAAATATACTATGTCGATGTAGATAATAGTTGAGATCCAAAGCAGGTAAAATAAATAAATTAGTATTTCTTAGATCATAATGAAATAAAATATTAGTAAAATGGGTATATTTTACTATGTATATTTATTAATATATTTATAGTAAAATTGTTAAACCTTTTTTTTAAAACTTTGAAAAAATACAATATGGCCGTAGCTTATAAGTTAACCATAGTGTAAACCATCGCGGTAAGCTTACCACTTCTCTGGGTAAACTTAGTGTAAATGTATAAAAAATACTAGAAACCAGCTTGAGAGTTTTATTACGTTCATAAATGACTCATTATTATAATATAATATGTATTTTTATGTATATATTAGATTTCAACCATTAATCTATATAAATTAATTGTTTTTAAGATAAATTATTTCAAACATTAGTGCTTGAAATTCAAATACTAAAATATCACAAACTTAATTCTATAGTATTTAATATTCAACTTGAATAACTACTTTCCTCTGACAAGACGGGTATTAATCACAACTTGTGAATGTGAGGAATTCCAGGCTTCCACCGTGGTTCGGATTCCACGTTAAACTGTAGGTCCTCTATTTCATCTCACAAGCACCCTACCATTACACATTAGCGTAAGTGCGTATAACCCAAACGGGTAGTAAGACGCGGTGCTAATAATAATAATAATAATAATAATAACTTATTTACTTGGAGAAGTTATTGGTTTGTATTGAAGTGACCGTGAATTAAATAGGTCCAGGCATTATTTATGAACTACTTGTTTTATTTAACTAAAACTTATGTTGATTTTCCTCAAACAGAAAATTCTAATTTTTGATATTGTAATACATGGCATCTACCTATCATTTATTGAAATTTTTTTTCTCAAAATGGTTAGATTTATAAGTATAAACAATATATAATTTTCACAAACTGTAATGTTTAGTTTAAACAATACAGAAATACAGAAAACAACTAACAAAATGTAACTCTAAAATACTTACATTCAACCTAGTTCTCTTCGGTAGTTAATTATAACGGCTTACCTGAAAAAAGAAGAATATACATAAATATTCATAATTTTACTTTTTTGTGATAATTTCTATGCAAAATAAAATTTTCTTAGAGCATACAATAAAACTATTTTATATAAATTCTAGATATATTCGTATAATTTTAATTTGATTGACTATAATTTGGTGATATAAAAACATGTGGTTTATTTTCAAAACAAAGTTAACAAACCTACCTATTTATTTTTAAAATTAATTATTTGAACAGGAAAAATTAAAAAAGTAAGGGGAATTTAATGATAGTGTAATAGGCATGGACATTAAATGTATAAAATGTAAATTTGAAAAATACAAACAAATTGAAGCCAAATAAAAGAGTAATGATCTTAAGCAGTAAGTAGTAAGTATTTGATAATATTGACAGTAAAAGAGTGATGTTAAAGTAAAACAATTTTAAAGTTGTTAAATAAAATGATATGTTTAATAAGGAGAGCTAAAAAAAATCCAAACTATAGTAAATATGCTGAGAATATGATTTAAGTCGGTTGCTACAGTAGCCCCATGGCTTCTTTGGTGCTGACTGACAGCTCACAACTGACTTCTGACAGTCAACATTTAGTTATATACCTAAATTTTGGCTGTCAAAAGTGATAGCTGCTAAACACATGTTCATGCAGATCATTTGGTTCGGCGTAGGGATACATAATTTGGTCTGGGAACTTCTTAAAGCCGTCAGCAGTCAGCTGTGAGCTGTCAGTCAGCACCAAAGAAGCCATGGGGCTACTGTACCTAAATTCAGACTAGTATACGTTGTATCCTGATTATGTTTAATACAAAACTATTACACTTAAATTTGAACAGATCCAGTAGAGGCAATTTGATCTACTTAATAGTTAAAATACTACACCTATTTTAAATAACAGTGTAACAAATTAAAAAAGAACGCATATTATGAAAACGCTATTTAATTTAAAAAAAAAAAACAATATCGAGCAATGTAACCATTACACTAAAGAGTGATAATGTTACGTTAAGTAAAGTAAAGCTCAAAATATTCAAAACTATTTTAACAGTTGTTCTCTGTGGGTGTGAAACGTGATCTCTTACCTTACATGAAAAAAAATTAAAAAATTGGAAATTAGAAAACAAAGTTCTTAGGAATTTATTTGGTCCGCAAAGGGATGAATCTACTGGGGATTTAAGGAGGTTATGTAATAATGCGTCATATCCTGTGCTCGTCAAATGACATTGTAAGGATAATCAAGTCTCGTAGATTACGGTGGGCAGGACATGCAGTGTGAATGGGAGAATCTAGAGCCTTGTTCAGGGTATTGACTGGCAAACCCAATGGAAAGCTACAAATGGGAGGTTGATATAAGGTGTAATGAGGTGGACTGGATAGAACTGGCTCAAGATATGGTGTAATGAGGGGGACTAGATGAAACTAGCTAAAGACAGGAATAGGTGGAGTACTTTTGTAAGTGCAGCAATGAGCTTTTGAGTAATTAATTCCATAGATTAGCAAATAAAGTAAGTAAATAAATAAAAGGAAACATCTCAAGAGGATATATTAGTGTTTAACTGTGGATAATTAGTACACATGATTGTTGGCTGATTCTAATTAACCTAGCATGCCAAGGTTATATATTCAGAACCATCTCTTACTGCACATTAGGGTAGAACATGTACTCATATTCGTGTGGTGGGAAAGGGGCAATCTATTTAAGAAAACCAAACTTGATTACACCCAACCAGGATTAGACTTTCGATCTCCCCATCATAGTTAGTCCAGTCTATTGCAAAAGTGACGTCTTACACCAATGTTGAGCAAATGTAGTGTTGCGGCGGCACACGGATCACAGCGTCACGTATCGCTGTTCATAATATGATCACAAACTGAGTTGGTACGAATGGTAGCCGAATGTTGCTCGTATTTCTTAATTTCGCATAGTCTACTTACTAATATTTTAAATACATCTGATAAACTCAAAAGCTTACACACAAAGTTAGAGAATAGTGTATCAAAACTACTAATGGTTTGTACAAAAGGTTTCCGAATGTTTAGGCAGTGGGCATATAAGATTAACTTCATATTTTAATCTTGGAGCTTTTGAAGTTATTTTAGGACAAAATTAATCTATTATTATTATTATTATTATTATTATTATTATTATTACTAGCACCACGTCTTACTACCCGTTCGGGTTATGAGCACTTACGCTAATGTGTAATGGTAGGGTGATTGTGAGATGAAATGGAGGACCTACAGTTTAACGTGGAATCCGAACCACGGTGGAAGCCTGGCATTCCCCACATTCACAAGATGTCTTGTCAGAGGTGAAGGAAGGGTTTGGTAATCAGATAAATCTGTGCAAACATTAATCTACACTTCCCTAATTGTTATTTATCGTACATCCGTTGGACTGGGTGCGTTGTCCACTTTAGCCTGCCACGGTGTGTAACCAAAACAAAATAGTATGCCGTTAAAATCATAGGCTTGCTAATTGTGTCGTGACCTTTAATTGACCCGCTTTCATGGCCGCATGGTCTAAGGCACTACTTTCGCAATAGACTAGACCGTCGATGACAGGGAGATCGAGGTTCAAATCTCAGTCGAATGTACTGAGAGATGTTTAACAAAAATAGTTTTCCACTCTCTCTCTCTACGCCAATGTAGGTACACCTCCCCTAAATATAGCCTTCCTAATCCCTTAAACCACTATCATAATTAGTACATAGGCGTAAGAACCAAACGGGTAGTAAGATGTGGAGCTAAAAAAACTTTAAAAGTGAGTGGAACACCGCCTTAGGCCTTTCGACCACCGAGGTGAGGAGGTAAATAAAACCTGTCCTTTCAAACTATATTTAGTCAAACCAAGTTCAAAGATTTCCTTCTGGTAATATACTGAATTTATGATTCCTTTCAGGGGTAGTGAAAAGTTTCTTTCCCTAAAACGTTTCCTCCTCTCCCCTTACACAAGTGCAAATACATTTCCTCTGAATTCTGTATTCCTCATCCCCCAAATGTTAGTGTGTATATGCGATTACCCCAGATGGGCAGTAGAGCACAGTGACTAAAATAAATAAATAAAAACACCCGCAATATTAACTTTTCCTCTTATATTGGTGCTTGAATCTGGACCTTTGATTAAAGATTTAATTTATTGAAATATTCTTCGAATAAAATTAACTATAACTTTAGTGCGACTATCAATAGTAGGATTAATTTTCTAATGGGAGTAGAACAAGTAGCCAGCCCCCCCCCCCAAAAAAAATTAATTAATCATCTACTAGAAAATGTTTTAGCATAAATGTATGATTTTTATTTAGCGCCGTGTCTTACTACCCGTTCGGGTTATACGTTTTAAGTACTAATTACTATAATGGATTAGGAATTGGGAAGGTTGAATTTGAGGAAGTGAACACGCATTTTCGTGGAGGGAGAGTTGAAAACCATTTAGGAAAAGCCACCCCCAGTTCACCCGACCGAGATTCGAACCTCGATCTCCCCGTCCTCAACAGTCGAGCTCGACACGACAAGCGCGTTAGCCAACTACGCCACCAAGGCGGGTATAAATGTGTGATAATAAAATTTATTGATGATGGACTCATTATTATTATTATTATTATTATTATTATTATTATTATTATTATTATTAGCACCACGTCTTACTACCCGCACGGTTTATACGCACTTACGCTAATGTGTAATGGTAGGGTGATTATGAGATGAAACGAAGGACCTACAGTTTAACGTGGGATCCGAACCATGGTGGAGGCCTGGCATTCCCCACATTCACAATATAGCTTGTCAGAGATGAAGGAAGGGTTTAGTAATCAGATAAATCTGTGCCGGGACCGAGGATTGAACCCTGGCCGCCAGCACAGAAATCTGACATCTTACCCCTATACCGCCAGGTCACCGATGACTTATTCAAATTCATACATTTCCATAACTAATTTCAAATGATTACATTATTATGTATAGCCCTATTTTACTATGAAGAACCTTTTGAAAGTTTTTTTTACCGTCATAATTCTACTAAATATTTTGATTTTGGTTGTTAAAAACGTTTATATCCCGAATATGTAGTAAGAGGGGGTGACAAAATTAAATACAAATATTTTAATTTTCAAAAGAAATTACCATTAACAAGTTTTATTTTATTTTAAATATAGGCCTATGTCATTTATACCAAGCTATAACCATCACAAGGAACCAAACCTTTTTTTTCCTCGTGATTTGATCCCCATATTTACAACAATACAATAGGGATGAGAAAGTTAGAATGTTTAGAGAAAGAGTAACTTCATTTACGAGGAGGGAGATTGGGAAACTTATAATTCACACCCCACTAGGTACAACTGGATTCTATCTCCATGTTTTCCACACCAGCACGCAACATGTGTTGGATTTCTTTCTCTAGCCCATGCCCACCAGTGCTTGTAATTAGAAGTTTATTAAAGTTTTTTTTGATCACACCTTTTAATTATAAAGATAACTAATTTGCACTGTTATTATTGCAGAATTATACGACAAGTGCAATAATAATAATTCTCAAATTAATTATAAAGATAAAACCAATTACTTTTATACTTCAAACCCGCCTCGGTGGCGTAGTTGGCTAACGCGCTTGTCGTGTTGAGCTCGACTGCTGAGGACGGGGAGATCGAGGTTCGAATCTCAGTCGGGTGAACTGGGGGTGGTGTTTCCTAAATGGTTTTCCACTCTCCCTCCACGCAAATGCGGGTTCACTTCCTCTAATTCAACCTTCCCAATTCCTAATTCATTAGAGTAATTAGTACTTAAAGCGTATAACCCGAACGGGTAGTAAGACGCGGTGCTAAATATTTATTTTATACTTCAAACCTTTATTATATTGGCATGTAAGTCTATTCTTCCGTCATACATATTAGCCCTAATAATTAAAAAACTTATTTGCCAGCAGCATTATTTAACACGACAAAGAACAAACCCTAATTAAAAGCCTTCTCCTAGATCCATGCACAATTGTAATCGCAGGGAAATAGTATAGTAGGGCTGTGGTAATATGAAAGGTTTAGTAAGTATAACATGTTCATATGCGTTTAAAACTGACAATATTTTATTATACCCTTCTTATAAAGATGTAGGTATTTCTGTTGACTACCGAAAGTGACGTCATGACATATTACCGGGATAAAACTGGGAGGCTCTTTAATCAGAAATAATTTAGTAGCCACCTCGCTACTAGGATGGGTATTCATAATGTATATTATCGAATGAATGATCTACATTTGATTGCTACTTAAACAGAGTGGGGCCGAAACAATTTGACAATTAGTAACTTGAAAAATTGACACTTTAATTTAAAATTAAGTATTCACTAGCAAAATAAAATCAAATCACATCCTACACTTTTTGAAGATAATGTAACTAAGGTGAGCTCCACCGGACGACAGGCAAACCTCAGCAAGTTGTCCATCACTTTCCACCGTATAGATCGTTTAATTGTCTCCAACCCACCCTGTATACTATACATGATACTATACAAGTCATACATTTAATGTACTATTATTATTATTATTAGCACCGCGTCTTACTACCCGTTCGGGTTATACGCACTTACGCTAATGTGTAATGGTAGGGTGATTGTGAGATGAAATGGAGGACCTACAGTTTAACGTGGAATCCGAACCACGGTGGAGGCCTGGCATTCCTCACATTCACAAGATGTCTTGTCAGNGGTTATACGCACTTACGCTAATGTGTAGTGGTAGGGTGATTGTGAGATGAAATGGAGGACCTACAGTTTAACGTGGAATCCAAACCACGGTGGAGGCCTGGCATTCCCCACATTCACAAGATGTCTTGTCAGAGGTGAAGGAAGGGTTTGGTAATCAGATAAGTCTATGCCGGGACCGAGGATTGAACCCCAGCCACCAGCACAGAAGTCTGACACCTTACCCCTAGAACACCAGGTCACCGAGTACATTTAATGTAAAATATGACAAATGCATGAGAATAAAAACAACCCAAAATTCACAAATACGTTTAATAGCATTTTATTTTTAATAAACATTGTTAAAAAAAAGTTTAAACTACTCCAATATATAAATGTATCACCCAATTTATATGTTAATTTTTGCCTCTAAATATGTCCGAGATAAAGCCCTCCCCCCTCCCACAACCCCAACCCCAATCCTCTTCCAACCCTTGCTTCATTTCAGCGCTTAACTGTGTGGGAAAAATAGATCCACCTTGACGCTCGCCTAATGAATTACAAGTTTATATCTTATGATCTGTTTCACGACTTCATTAACGATGCACCACAGCAAATCATAATCAAGTTAAAGACCGCGTTCTCTTAAATCCTCTCTTCCCCTCAAACCCCGCTATATTCCCCCCTCCACACCCATTTCTTCACTCCAAATATCCAACAACTCTACTCTTCGCAGGGGCGACGTTGGCAAATTGCTTCACTCCAAGAAGTTCTCGTCTCTTCCTGTTTTTGTGGGACAAGAGAGATCCTGGCGCCGGGGTGGGCCAAACGACATTTGACAGGGGAGAGGGGCAGAAGAACAACGTACTACGGGGCAAATTAGTTTCATTCATTAGTTCGGTGTGGACACAGGAGATTTGACAAATGTCTAGTTTTCATTCGTTTGCCATATTAAACGAGCTAATTTCAACGTATTACACAAGTAGACTGAACCGTCTATGATCAAATATCTTAACATCGCTAGTATATAGTTCGTTTAAACTTAATACATTCTCTTTCAGGTGCAATTTTAAATGAACAATATTGGTAAATTTAATTAAAGTTCATTCCTTAAGGTGGGAATGTAGGTAACATGATAAATATAAGTGTTTTTGTAGTTTTTATAGTAATATATTTTAGGAGAAAATAAATAAATTATAGCTTAAGTCCAAACATAAGAGTTTTATTTTTTTCACATGTGATATCAACAGTTGTTTAATAGTTGTCATGAGCATTGAGGTAATGTATAACAAACTTTTTAAAGGAAGAGAAAATTTTTCAATAAATTCCAGGACACCCTTGATAAATATTCAAGAAATGTTGATATCGACATGTGAAGAAGTTTAACCTCCATGCTTGTACTGAAGGAGTATTTGATTTATTTTGGGTAAAAACAAATGTGTTGCTGTAAAGACTGCAAAAACACTCGTATTTTCTTGAGTTCACTCCCAACCACCATAAATATATAAAAAAAAACTATAAAAGTTATATAAAAGCTATATAAAAGTTATTTTGCTATACATATTGGTGGTCGCAAGTTCTAGAACGTCACTCTCTCGATAGTCTGGATTGACAATGAGGGTGAGGTCAGGGTTTAAATCCTAGTCTGATTTATTGATGATTTTTTCACTAAATGTTTTAGTACTTTCTCTCAATACAATTATTTGTACATTCTCTCTAAAATTACATCTTACTCATTATTATTCCACTGACGTAATTAATGAGTTCATATAACCGAGTTAGTATAAGGACACAATATAAAAATATATTTTGTGGAAGTACAGATATCAAATAACATGTATTCTCCCTGAAACCCACCCTCACCCCCTCGACCCCACCCATACCAATAGTAATCTCATATAAACATTTTTAATATATAACTGTTGATAATAGCCATGGTTTTAAGCCCCCAATTATTACATGTAATACATATTCACCGCTAAGCAACATTGATTGTTGACACATTATAAATTTTCACTTCTTATATGGGCACACTATTCTAAGACAAACTATTTAAGATGTGCCAAAGTATATCCTCAGAAATTTCTAGGCGTCTTACTATCCGTATGGGCCATACGCATTTTAACTATGTTAATAGCCTGCTTAGGTGGTGGCATGGTCTAAGGCGTCAATTTCGTGTTAGACTAGACTACAGATAAAGGATAGATCGGGGTTCAAATTCCGCTCAGGTGGACTGAGGATGATTCTTCCAAAATGGTTTTCCATTCACACTCCATGCAATCGTGGGTACATTTTTATACAAATTCGACTTTTATAATCCCTAATTCATTAGTGTATTTAGTACATATTCGTGTAGCCTGAACAGCTGGCAGGACGCGGTGCTAAAAAAAACTATGTTTATACAGTAGAATGAATAAAGTGGAATTAATAGGAAATGTACCCTAATAAATTCAAGAGTTATATTTAAAAGATAGATTTAGAAATCAAACATTCTCATTGGGCCTAAAAGGGATTCAAAACCCAGCCTACCTGTTACTGACTTACTGGTAAATATAACTAGATGATATAAACTTAACATTAAGTTCAGATGTCCAAGGATGTGGGTTATAATAATTGTGTTGTCAATAAACTATTTAAATTGTTCAATATTATGAAACTATTTTAATATATATCAAAGCTAAGCTCGGTACTTGAATAGTGTTTTAAAGAAGATTATTATTATGTACTTAATATGTTTTGCATTGTCCTGATTGACGAAATTAGAAAAACAAAAATCACAAAACTACGATTTACAAAGAAAATAAAGTTAAAAAAAATCTAGCGACAACTTAAGTAAGTTGTTAAATAACTTTGTCTTGTATAGAATATTGTCATGTTACTGATGTTGCTAAGTTTTAAAATTGTATTGTTTGTGTAAACTGTCAACAATTTATAAATCGTATATTTTTATTGATACTAACTAAGGTTTTGAAAGTTGTATTCTTGGTATTGAGGAAACAAATCATCTAACTAATCCTACATGTCTTAGGATGTGTTTAAAGATAATCTTTCAAACATATAAAAAGGAATATCTGACAAAGGTGTACATTCATTTTAAATGATCATATGTCAAATACTTGCTATATGTATAATATGAAATTGAGTCAAGCGTTCTGAATGTAATTGAATAAAAAAATAAATTGTATATCTATTTGTGCACGTCAAAACTTAAACGTCAGAGCTTTTGCTCAACTGAGAATTTTATGTTTATTTTATTTCCTAGCATAAACGAACAAATTTTAATCAGTGAAACTGATATTTTCTCTTTCACAATAATAAATAAATTGCCAGAATATTTTTATATGTCTTTTTTGAATTTAATTTACTTGTAAGTATTGTGCTATAATCATTCAGCATAGAATGTGATTGATAATACGCTTAATTAGATGATAAGGCTAGTTCCTCTATTTTCCATATAAATAAAGGTCAATATTATTCATATAATTGCTAATATTATTATTAATAATAGAGAGGATTACAAAAGTTAGCGACTATAATTCTGGCAGGGCTTCTTCCTGTCTAATATAACATAACATAGTTAACTATTTTAATATGATAGTATCCTATTGTCTTTTTTAGAGATGTATACATATTTATACATTATACAGGTATTTTGCATTATTAAAGTTAATAAAAAAACTGAAACAAATTTCAAAACGTGGCTTAATGATTTTTATTTAAACTAAATCATCTTGGCTAGGTCATGAAACATTTACACCTCCTAATATCCATATGATATAATGTGTCAATGTTATATTAGACTAGAATACTAGTGACAGAGATGTTGAGATTTCGAATCTAGCGGTGGGAAATGAAGATAGTTTTACAATTGTAATTATCAATGCGCAGTTTTTATCCGATCCCTGAACTGGAGTGTGTGCACTTATAATAAAACTACCCTCTTAAACCTTACCTAAAATATATATTATTTAATAACCACGGTGTAAAATCTACTACATGACTAAATAAAACTTAAGGTTTTCGAAAACAAGGTGTCTAGGAAGATATTTGTTTTAAAAAAATACTGTGCATTGGAGGAGGCTACACAATGATGAGTTAGATAGCCTGTACTCATCCCAAGACATTGTTAGGATAATAGAATCTAGTAGATTACGTTAGGCAGGGCATGCGCGAATGGTTGAGTCTATAAACCTTTTCAGGGTACTGACCGGCAGACCCGATGGGAAGAGAACATTAGGACGACACAGCTTCAGATGGGAGGATAGCATGAGAATGTACCTGAGAGATGTAGGATGTTATGAGGTGGACTGGATATGCCTAATTCAAAATATTTATAGGGTGTAGTGACATGGACTGGATATAACTAGCTCAAAATAGGAATAGGGTGTAATTAGTGGTGCTAACTCAAGATAGGGATAGAGTGTATTGGAGTGGACTGGATGGATCTAGATGAAGATAGGGATAGGGTGTAATGAGGTGGAGGATATAACGATCTCAAGATAGGGATAGGTTGTAATGAGGTAGACTGGATAGAACTAGCTTAATATAGGGATAGGGTGTAATGAGGTGGAGGATAGAACGAGCTCAAGATAGGGATAGGTTGTAATGAGGTAGACTGGATAGAACTAGCTTAATATAGGGATAGGGTGTAATGAGGTGGAACTGAATATAACTGGCTCAATATAGGGATAGAGTGTAATGAGGTGGACTGGATATAATTAGCTCAAGATATGGATAGGGGGAAATGAGGTGGACTGGATAGAACTAGATCACGATATGGATAGGTGCCGTACTTTTGAAAGTGTGGCAAAAACTTTTGAGTTCTTAATGCCATAGAGTAAGTAAATAAGTTTCAAAACTACTGACTAATAAGTTAACTTACTCTTTTGCCTAAAGGAGCTCAAAGGTTTATGACGGCGAGAAGGTAAACTCATTATTTAACACTGTACTGACACCCAACCTCTTTCAAATATAATTTAACATTTAATTCCCATCGACGTCTTTATCATCCAAGGGCGTCTCTGTCTTAGAGTATTCCACCTATAAGTTGTGTACATTCTGTCATCATCCATCTCTAAGCAGACGTCTTGGGGATACCATGCTAAACATGGCATTCTTACATAAACAATGTTACCGATTGGGCTAAAACTCGCTATATAGGGTTTTCATAGGGTTGTTCCGAGGGTTTTTTGGAATTGGATGTACAACCCTAAAATTAAGGGTAGTTTACTGAAGGGTAAAAAGAGATAAAATATCGATTTTCTCAAAATTGGCTCTAACGATTTTGATTAAGTTTGATTTCCAAGCATAGATCAATATTAAAAACAAAATGGCTACTCTAATTTTTTGCAAAATGACTTTAAGGGTTTCCGGTCTGATGCGTAGATTATAATTTGTATCACATCACCGAAACTATTTGATATTTTAAGGATGTCGACTTTTCAAGAGCCCCAGAACTCAAAAAGGTGGTTTTTGCAATACCGTCTGTGTGTGTGTTTGTTTAGCCCCAAAATGAAGAGTAGTTTAATAAGGGGCGAAAAGAGAAAAAATCTATTTTCTCAAAATAAGCACTAATGGTGTTGAGATTTAAATTCGTATATAAGCGTTGATTAAGATAATAAATAAAATGGCTATTTTCATTTTCCTAGGAAAATGACTATTAGTCTAATTTACAGAAGCAGACATTTCCTTATATATGCAACTATTTAAGATAATAAATAACTTATCATTACAAAATCGTAGTACTATTAAAAATAAAAATCTTTTATCTGAAATATATCTTTATAAAACCAATCGTTTTGGAGATATTGGCAAATATATTAATTCAATTTTGTGAGCTTTAGTTGTAGAGAGATAATACTTATCTTTTAACGCAATACTAATCTAATTCCATATAGTAAGTAGATAAGAAGGGCTCTCAAAAAGTTTACATTCTTTTTTATTTAACCTCCTAGGGGACGGCCAGACTGGAGCGAGCGAGCGACTAAAGTATAAAATAGAACACATTGGTTGTATTGAGAGGTGGCCAGACTGGAGCGAGCGACTAAAATATAAAATAGAACACATTGGTTGTATTGAGAGGTGGCCGGACTGGAGCGAGCGACTAAAATATAAAATAGAACACATTGGTTGTGATGAGAGGTGGCCAGACTGGAGCGAGCGAGTGACTAAAATATAAAATAGAACACATTGGTTGTAATGAGAGGTGGCCGGACTGGAGCGAGCGACTAAAATATAAAATAGAACACATTGGTTGTATTGAGAGGTGGCCAGACTGGAGCGAGCGAGCGACTAAAGTATAAAATAGAACACATTGGTTGTATTGAGAGGTGGCCAGACTGGAGCGAGC
>CABFOV010000209.1:52556-65723 GCA_902141375.1 Timema poppense
GATATGTTAAAATACTTCAATATTATCAAAGTAGGCCTCTACAAATAAGTATCACCATTAACATGGAGAGAGGATGAGAAAACCACAACAATAAATCACTTGTCATAAACAAACCTCATTTCACTGAGCCAAGACTCGGAGCCTCCTCGCCCATAACTATCGAGAGCTATCTGCTAACAACGCGCTCACCGCTTTGGCCACCCAGTCGCTTGCTCGCTCGCTCGCACGCTTTTCAGTCTGGCCGAACGATTAGGGGAAATGTTTGTACAGCAATTATATGCATCTGTCATTTTAGACTCAATAGTCAATATTTATCATTTTTATTGGCCTAAATTTGTAAATGAGGATTTGAATAATAATGCGATAACTATAAGATGTGTAACCCCTAATATAATGTCGAAAATTTAACTGGAAGTCAAAATTTTATTACGACGTATTGAAGCTTGTGGACCCAATATCTGTATATATATATATTTTTAGTCCAAATATACTAGTGAGGACTTTATTTTTTTAAAAATAAAATGATGAAATTTAAATCCGGGAGTCAAAAAATGTTAAACGTAAGTACAACGCAATTTTTTTCTCGAGTTTGCTAATGTATTATATTTTGTTTCACATATATCACGAGTTTTGAGAAAATATCTCCATCTCTAAACATTGGAGTGAGAAAGTCCGTGTGGAGTTCCATACTATTTATTTTAAAATGTGTCTTTAGTAAAATGGAGTTGATACTATTTCCATTTAGTTCTGGTGCTGAATAAAAATAGTCATTTGGTTATAAGCCCAATGTGACCAATTATGTTTTGTTAGAATTTTACTAAGGTCCGAGTATGTAGTTATTTACAGGCGGAATAGACGGGTGCAAGAAGCGGGTGAGGAACGAACGATTTATTCAGTAGATATTTAAAGGGTTGACAAAATTAAAAAATGGTTAGGATCGTATGTATTGGTTCTTAATTAAAAACAACTTCTTGAAACGCTTTTGTTTCTAATATTCATAGATATGTTTTTAATATATTAGGGCATCTCATTGTTAAATTAATATTTTTATTTTTATAGGGATATTAAAATTGCACCTTCTAAATACACAGATTATAATATAAGATGATGACCAATTCTAACTTGTGTTTGTGGGCATGTGACCTAAATGTCAGGTTCAACTGAAGTATTTATCTTGTGATGGGGAAATTGAGTTTTGAGTTCCAGCCTGATTCCACTGAAGGTATTTTTTTGATCAAATATGTCAATACGCTCCTTCTATAGAGATGCCAGTAAATTTATTCTATTTCATATCTTATTCAACCCTAGTCACTAGCGTGGTTAAAATGCGGGTATCCTGAACACGTAGTAAGATTGTTCTAATATATTTGAATGAAATTTAAGAGGAGTTCGAAAACAGAATAAGTGCAGTAAAGGCTTCAAACTATTTATTCAGTCTGTAAGTTATTGTCGTCTATTGTTTTATCTGGAAGATTAAGTATAGAATATACAAAACTATTATTATACGATTTGTAATATACAGAGTGTCCACCTTCGTACCAAGGGAATAGGTAGAGAGGTTTTGATAACCAAGTACTGGGAAAGATGTTAATGTCTAAGAGAGGTGAACAAATTGGACACCGGAGAGAATTAAATAACGAAGACCTGAGGATAGTTCAGGGACGAAGTGAAAGCTTTGGTGGGTTGGCCATATACTTATGGGTGATGACAGGTGTCACCGCGAAATTATATTGGCAAACCTAACTAAACAAGATCTCTATGTAGACCAAGACGTTAATAGGAACATAAGGTGAACATTGATTCGAAGGAGATTGAGTGTCAGGTTAGGTATTGAATGAAAGTTTCTCAAGATGGATATGAATGGCAACCTTACTTTATGGCGGCCATGAACTTTAGATTTCCTCTTGGCCATGGTTAATTAGCCGTTTAGTTAGTAATAACATATAGTTGAATAAAGTCATCATAAATAAATCTTAGTTCAGTAGGATTACAGCTATCTCAATTCCACACGTTCCGGTCTAGTGTTTGCAAAGTTATTCGTTAACTAGAACCTACAAGTAGCATATATAATCGGCATTACTAGTAAGAATTTAGTGATATAGATGTGTTCTCACTTAATACAGCCAAATAATTATTAGGACGGGAATATTATTTCTTAACTTACAGTTCTTAGTATTTTGAGATTTTAAGAAAAATCTATCTCAAAATTAATATAACTCTAAAACTTCGGGGTTATTCTTTTTCTTAGCTTTGTGAAATAAATAATTACGTGTTTCATCTTTGAGACTCATCCCTACAGCCAAGATTTTTATGTAGTATTATTATACTAAACACGTACATAAATATGTAGCAAAATCAGTTAAAACACATGTTAAAATATGTAATAGTGTGAAAATATGTAACTTTTAATGAAATTTCTTTCCTCACGTTAATAATACATATAAGTAAAATTGAAATTAAATTTAATTTTACTGTTGCAAATATCTGAAGGAGTTAATATGAAAAAACTTATATAAATACACATACCTACAGTTACTTTTCTAATGATTTTTAATGCATTATAAATTTGTTTACCTCACTTAAATGCAATTTGTGTGTCAAAGCTTGTCACGTTGAATTTTTGGAAAAATCGCTTGGTTGGCAACTGGTGTCACGTTTTAATGCTCCACTCCTTGAAACCAGTGAACGTAATACTACACCGGATTTAGTCAGTTACTAGAGTTCTTTGTTTTTCGGTCCGAGGTTAAATGTTTAATCTCGACATACTAGCTGGTATCAATATTACACTTACATATTGTATAAACATGCTTGGTCTTGTTTGCTTTTCAAAGAGCTTTCTACGTACCGTATTATTGTGTTATACTTCAAATTACATATTTTCCTTGATTGATTTAAGGTAAATTTATAGTGTAAAAAAATAATAAGTTCAGTGCATTTTTAGAAATTAACAAAAAATAAATAGATATTCACACATTTGATATATTATATAATTTTCTATGATAAATGAAATTGGACTGGGACTCAATGTTTAGTCTGGATGCCTAATACACAAGTCAATGAACACATTTTAAAATATTAGAAAATTGCGTACCCTTAAAAAATAATAAAGTGAATCTAAAAAGTCTTTTATAAAAATAATATAAAACAAATATAGTGTTTCATAATTATTTGCTGTGTATTACTACCCATCCAGCCATGTGCATTAAACTACGCTAATGGAGTATATATGAGTAAAAATTATAGTTCAGAATAAATTTACCTGCGCTTGCGTGGTGAACGAGTAGGAAACCATAGAGGTAAACTTCCTCAGCCCTATCCCACAAGTGTAATTAAACGCAAATAACCCAGACGGGCAATGTCACGCAGTGCAAAAATTAAAATAGTCTTTCAAATGCTAGCCAGATCATGAAAGCTGTTATCCTTCTTGTTTTCAGTACACATTTCCTTAGTTAATTAGCTACAAAACAAAGCCGAATGCATAAAGGGCAATATAAACCTACAAGATTAACCCTCATTATTTAAACATACAAATAACCACAAAAAATCTTTAGTTGTCTGTTATATTGATCAAATTGTACGCTTGTAAATCTAGTTAGGAATATCCAATGAGGGTATAAGGTTGTTTGTTTTTATTATTTTGTAGTATTCGAACTATTACTATGTAACAAGAGACAAACTACAATCTCTCTATTGTTTATTTTTTAACAAGTTAAACTAAACCTTAATTTACCTTTTTTTTTTATACACAATCACCAAAAATTCAAAGATGTATCACACTGAGAGACGATATTTTGAATACCTTTGAGGATTAAATTCACCACATAACTTTTCATTCTCTCCACTACGACTTGTTTCACCTCTTTATGCCTACCCAAATGACAAGATAAAAGTTTAATCAGAGGAAAAAAAACCGGGCGGAAATCTCAAGATGGACGGGCAGAGCTATCAGGTGGGTGGGAAATTGTTCAATCAATCCACGTGTAAGAATTTCAATATATTATCATAAGTTTTCATGGAGCAAAGAAACACCTGTTTTTTGCAAACCTTGTTTTTTGCTCTGAATCGAAAATTTTAGATTCTGAAGAGTTTCACAGAAACAATCCGCGCTAATCGTAGTTCTCTGTGGTACGAATTTTTACTGTACCAAAAGACAGAAGCTACATATTATTTCACAAAAAAACATATTTTTATTTATTTTAGCTAAGCTTACTCTCGGGTGTCATATAACAAATCCATATTTGATCATCTTTCAAAAATGGGGTCCGAAAATACGTCAGCTTTATTCGGTTCAGTTAGTATTTTTTAATATCCAAATATTCAAATTCCATGCCTTGTAGTTAGGACTTGAATTGTCTAAATTAGGTTCTTGGTTGAGCTAACGTTAACGAATTTCAAGTTATATTGTAAATTATTATAACATCTTGGTTCATTTTATATTTGTTTTGGTTTTAAGATATTTTTTTATTTCAAATAATTTACCATTAATACAAACACTATCCGAAAGACCTCCAGGGCGAATAAGACTGGAAGACTGAGGTGAAGATGGGAGGACAGTCTTTAGACTTCTGGGAATGGAACAGGCTAAAGGGCTATAAAAAAATAAAGAAGAAGATAAACTTTATATTCTTTAAAGATCTATAGCAGCGTTCTCAAATTTTATTTAGATTGTACCTGCAGCTGTTACTTTTGATATGAAAAATCAATACCTATAGAATAGCTCTAATAAAGGATGAAAATGTTATCAATTGTTGGCCTCTATATAATGTTTATATTCAATGAAAGGTGCTCCCTATGAAAATTGGACTCTAACTACTAGTTTTGTAAATCGAAAATAATAATCTTTACGAAATCCACTAAAATTAATAAAAGCTTCACACAATATTCCACCATAGATAACCTGATTTTTAAAGCATTTATTTGCCATCTAAGAATAATTTATCAACAACTAAAGTATAATTAAGAACATTGAACGAATACAATTAAAATAGTTGACTAAAATATACCGTATAAGTAAATGATTAACAAAATACGTTAAATATTTAACAGATCAATCATCCAGTCCCCCAGAAGTTAATTCACCGAAATGAAAGGATACATCTTTTTATTGATGATAAATTTGTCGAACCTGCTGGTAATCGAAAGTATTACCCTTAGTTAAATAAGAAGAATCTTTAGCCATTATAATAATTTGTTGGCTAGCATAACTTGTTGATATGATTATTAAATATAGATTATAATTAGTTAAATAATGAAGTAGTATGAATATATAAAAATTACACCCGGACATAGAAGTTGAATGTTTAAAAGCTCGGGGTTGTTTTAAAATTTACATCATCTCAACCTCTCATTTTAACCCTCCACCCCAAATTATTCGCATCAAAAGCAATCATGCACCAAAATGAAAATATAATTTCTTAAACCACTTAGCTATAGAATATATTTATAAATTGTTTTTTCACCACGTCTCACTATCCCGTTTAAATTCATTACGCTCATATACGAGTAGTATGGCTCAGGAAGGTAAATATTAAGGAAACTCACCCATTATGGCACGGCAGATACGTAGGGAAGCTTTTAAGGAAAACTGATATCACCTTACCCATTTAGGATTGAACTCCAAACCTTTCATTCACTGACAAACAAGACTAAGTGAGTTTGACTAATTTAGGTCACGTGACAAACTGTGTGTATGTTAATTAATTCAGTATACTGCTAATAGGCTTACACAATTATTTTCACCAAGAAAACTATTATGAATATATTGTTTTCATAATATGTTTGGTAGAAACTATATTTGAAACACCTGAACCTTTATATAAAAATTTTTGATTCAAATATTGCCGAGTAAATCCAAAATTAATTTCTGATATAAAATACGAACTAATCTAAACCGGTGGGTAGATAGTTGTGTTTCCAAAATAGAACTAATAGTAGCAGAAAGAGTCAGCCCCCATTAGATGGACTGGTGAACATTAGAAGGTCCTCGCTGGGGAATAGAAGACATGAGACATGATTAATGCTGTATCGGTGGGAGAGACGGAGCCCGCCCCCTCCCGACTCTCTCCTCCAAGCCTCAAGAACCATTACCTAGCCTCCGTCAGCAATCATCGTCTCCGAACCTTGCTCGCGATCATTAGGCATCCTACTCAGCCATCATCACCTCGATCATCGCAATACGCACTGGTGGGCACGCGGATAAGACGTCAAGGTCGTATAGTGTGACTTGAGGGTAGTGGAGAGCCTCAGGTTTGAATCCTGGCTGGGTGAAAAACTTTTATTTTCACCAACGGCCCAGGTTACATGCTTTTCAATTACACTAGTAGGATAATGATGCAGAAAGTATGATTTAAAGTAAATGTACTTGAGTTTGCTAAGAGGAAAGGTGGGAAACTATTTTGTAAAATTTAACCTCGGTACATTTGGGTGAAATTATATCCCCGAGCTCTTGGTCACTGGCAAGCAATATTAGACAAGACTGACTTTATTCCTACTGCCCACCCATGCAGGACAACCAGGTGAACTGAGAGGATATTTTAAAACAGGGTACGCCACTTCAAATCCAGGCAGATATACGTATATTTTCCTAACTCGTCACTATCAGATGAGTGTAGCGAGATAAATACAGCCCGTATAGCTTGTAGGACGTGGAGCAAAGGAAAAACCTTCATTGCATTTCGTCAGCATCATCAACGGCAAAAACTCCTCCCTTAAGGTACCATGCATGGTTGTATTACGACTACTATTAAGGTTGGAGGTTGACACTAGACCAAATACGGGAGGTGAAGATAGATAGTTGGTGTAATAGATTTCAGTCAGAGTGACAATAGAGCTTCAGGTGGTTAATTGGCTCATAGATATATTAGGAATTTATCAATGAACCAGCTGGTATGTTTGTTAGTTTGCTTGATGGACATGCTTCACATATTGGCAAATTAAAACTAAGTCCACAAAAATAGATCAAAAGAAACAAAAGAGCGTGATAGCTCATTTTTCTGTTTATTATTATTTTATAAATGTATATAGATATGTACGATTTTATTGAATATGATAAATGAAGATTTTTTTATAGTTTTTTTATCACATTATATGATGTGTTCTTTTTATTGCTTATCACTATTATAATTCCTAAGAAATCCTAAAAAAAATTCAAATTTCAAAATGTAAACTAGTTTTTTTAGATTATATGTTATTGCTGACCCTTTATTTTATTAGTTATAAACGTGCTTATAATAAGATTGAATAGGAAATTTGAAGATTTTTTATAGTTCTGTATCACAATAAATTTTGTGTCTTTTTAATTGTTTATCACTATTCGAGTTCCTAAGAAATCCTATTAAAATTCAAAATTCAAAAGGTAAATTTGTTTTTTAAACTATATCTAATTGCTGACCCTCTCTTTTATTAGTTTTAAACGTGCTTATAACAATAATAATAATATTATATATATATATGTATTTATAAAACTAGTAACCAGTAGCAAGGGTTAATATTATTGATACATATATTTGTACATTTATTTGTTTCTATAGGATGGAGTCATTTTCTGCCGCATGGAATATTGGCTCCAATATTTTCATCGATATTATGTAACCGTGATTCGGATCCAACGATAAACTGTAGGTCCTCCATTTCGTCTCACAATCACCCTACCATTACACATTAGCGTAAGTGCGTATAACCCGAACGGGATAGTAAGACGCCGTGCTATTAATAATAATAATATTATGTAATTAAAACGCGGTGCTAGTAATAATAATAATATGTAATTAAAACCTTTCAATAATCTAGCCATTCAAAGGACTACAAATATGCACTTTATTTATATTTATTTAAGTCATAATAGAAAAAAACACATAATTTAAAAAAAACACTTTTTTGATAATTCATTTAAACTATTAATATATCATACTTTATATTCTTTTTATCCCTCATTATTTAATCTTTAAATTATTTTTAGTATATACGCATAATGTAGGACCATAACTTGTTAAAAAAATGTTCATCAAAAGGTGGTCAACAACAGGTTAGGTTACAAAACTAATCTAGCCTAGGCTAGGATATCCTATGATGATCAAGTTTGTGTAAAGTTTAACTGGTGCTAATTTACTAGCGAAAGAAAATAGATTTTAAATATCTTGGATCTAGATTACGTACATTTACACAATCCCGTATCACATAAAATAAAAAAATTCAAATGTTTAAGCAAGAATATTTTAATACAAAAATATCAACAACACTTTCTAGAATATCACTTTGTACATTGGTAATTCATTCAATATGTTTTATAACGGCGGATTTCACTTAATAAATAAATTAACAGAGCACAAAGATGTTGTTCATTTAGTGGGGAAATAATCATTACAGAGAAGACAATGACATATTTTTCTTAGAGCGATTTAATGGTGTCATTGTGTTGTATTCATCATATAGATTCTTCAAACTATTTTTACCCATGCTGACCTATTCAACGCAATTTTAAAAACAAACGATCAAGAGTGGGCCACTGTGGATATATACTCTCACCAAAAAAACCACGTGATCAGATCTGATCAAATAACAGGTAATCCACGCGATCTACATTGTTTTTTCGACTCTACTTGAAATGGTTTCAATTTTCTTGGTTCAGCATGACAACATCTACTTAGGAAACCCAATCAAATTAAACCACAAAATACTATATAAGAATTCTAAAATAATTCTAAATTATTCGTTAAAGAGAATGCGCAGCCAGGCCTATATGTCATTCTCGTTATGTGATTTGTTTCAATACACCAAATATTAATTTAAAATATACAAAGAGCCAGTATCATTAAACAGCTGTTTTTCTACTAGCAAATAAACTATATTGATACTAATCTGTTTCTAGTTTGTATTAAAATATATCATTGGTCAACAGAGAATTTTGCTAATGGGTGAATTGGTGCACCATTAAAGCAGTTCCTGCTATCCATTTTTCAGAGGACGTGGGAATCAAGCTTTTGGGGTAATTTGTAAACCACGTAACGCCGTTGAGAGGGAGAGGGGAGAGATAATAATGTCTAAATAGGGGTATTGTGGTTTTATCATATTGTTACGTAACACATATCTTATACTTGAATTGTAATGTTGAAAAAATAATATAATTTTTCATAAATGTAAATCATAAGGTATTATTTAAAAGTTATTTTATATAATTTATATTCAGGATTTAAAATGTATTCTAGATAGTATTAGATTATAGTCCCTCTTTTAGTGTAGTAAGAAATGACATTCGCTCTTTATGTGAAAAGCTACGTAACACTGGTAGGAAAGGGGGAGGTGGGAGGGTGTGCTAGAATGGTTTTCGAAAAGCCCATCATTTTTAACAATTAAATCAAACCTGGCCCAACCTTTAGTTTACCCTTCTTCAATAAATCGTACCTATATACGATTTACTTGGTTTTGTGCCAGTTAAATATAGATATTGTTTCTTTTGTCTGTACTTTAGATTAGTCAAAAACGATATAATGTGGCTTAAAATAATTTTAGTCAATATTCTTAATATGTACTGCGGTATTATATTAATTCTATTTAACAAAAAGATTTTGTATTAAAACCAGAAGATTATTAATATAAATTTTAAATAACGTGTCAATATTCTCGGGACCTTTCTAGAGTCAATATGACCAAGGTCATGGAATTTTAAGATTCTTAAAATTATGATTAGGCTATTTCAACATATTTTCTAAGAACTATAAGAACAAGTTTTCTGTCCTCGTTTCTTTTACCCTAAATGGGACATAAGACATAACGATGTTGTTCATAAACCACGCAAGCAATGTATAATTGTAAGATATGTTGAACGGATAATAGATGGTACATGGGTGTGGTCTTATCTTGTTTCAGATACTCCAAAAAAACGGAAAATATTTGCTAAATAACTTTTTCACATTTGAATGAGCTTATAAAAGGCCTATACAAATGCCAATTTTCCCAAGATAGTTTTATATTTGGCCACACATTTCTTATGTAACTCCCAACTCAAACATTATGACTAGTAGTATTAGGTGAATATTAAAGATTTAATCAGCGAATATTAAATTGATAAAGGAACCCGATTAAACTCATTATACCTGAGGTTGATATTTATGCATATACCCTTTAATTCAAAAGATTGATTAAGGTCAAATATCGTACCCCCTTTTTTTTTAGGAATATTGACTTTATTAAAAAAGAAGAAAATTTAGTATATATAAACACAACCAAGGCCTTGGTAAATTGATTTGTTAATTATTTGTAAAAATATTTCCAAGACTCAAAATTACATCGCATATCAGAAATGTAATAAGAGTTGCTCAATTCAGTTTTAAAACAAATGAAGGACCTACAGTTTAACGTGGAATCCGAACCACGGTGGAGGCCTGGCATTCCCCACATTCACAAGATGTCTTGTCAATTCACAAGATGTCTTGTCAGAGGTGAAGGAAGGGTTTGGTAATCAGATAAATGTATGCCGGGACCGAGGATTGAACCCCGGTCGCCAGCATAGAAGTCTGACACCGTACCCCTAGACCGCCAGGTCACCAACTATTCAATGAAAAAATATATTTCACATCTGTTTACTTGTGTAAAAAGAACACAGCACTTAGTATTTTCTTCCTCTACAATCTTTTTAAAGCACAATTTATTACAATTTTTCTAAGTAGTTCTTTCTCTTTCCAATCAGATTTGTTTATGCTGTCAGATGTCCTCATTTTGGATTTAAAAAATTATCAATCTTAAATATGTATGCTATTGTATTGTGTTGCCTTACGCAGGTCGAGATAACTATGGCATAGCCCAGTTTAAAATCACTGGATTAGGCCATCGATGACGAAGAGATCAGGGTTTTAATCCTGGTTGATTAGACTTGAGTATAATTTCCCTTCTTCCACCATAGAAATGCGGTACATATTCTCTAAATTAAACCTTTCTCATCCCTAACACATTAGCCTAGTTAGTACATATGAGTGCATCCCAAACAGGTAGTAAGACGCGGTGATATATAAAAATAATATATTTCTATGCAGTGATATAAATGTATATTATTTATACAAGTAGCGTTAGCGAGTGGTAAACACTGATGCCTTAAATTAGTAGTTTGTGTTTATATATTGACTGAAATAGCTGCGGATGGTTTTTCTCTCTCAATATAGTATTTCATAATCTCTATAAAGGAATAATATTAACGCATCTTAATAATCAATCCTTAATTATTTTTCTTGAGGTATATATTCTATATTTCCTTAAGCCATAATTAATTATATATTGAACACAACCGATTTGGTAGTTAACCGGTCTAAGCTCTTAATGAATCACTCTCACAACACACGAGACTGTCAATGATGGGAATATCGGGGTTCGAATCCTGATCGGGTGAGCTAAGTGTTATTTTTCCTAGACATTTTCATACTTGTCCTCCATTAAAATACGTGTAAATCTTATTTAAATTCTACCTTCCTCATCCTTAGCATTTTAGCTTAATTAATATACATGCGTATATGCTAAACCTGTAGTGAAAGAAGATAAAAATAAAAATACATTATATCTCTAGTCTATTGTTAGAAGAAAAAAACATTCAGTCTGATTAAAAAGTAAGGTAACATCAAATATAAAAACATCAGTCTAATGATGAAGTTTGAATCATTTCGGCTTAGCTCACATTGAAAGGGGAGTACACAGTTTGTGTGATAGCTAATCATATTCTCCTCTTCCTCCTGTTTGCCGCACTTGTGGCTGACCTCAAAGATGAGACTCCACGTGGCCGTGCCCAGCTCTTGACAGATATGATAGTGTCGTGCGTGTTATCTGTGCATAGTCATGGCGATAGCTGCCAAAAACTGGGGCCATGAACGACATTATCTTACTACGTCTTTTACCAGCACCAATTAAGATGGATTCACACACGAAGCTACGCTACACTACGCTATGCTATGCTATGCTATGTCACGCTATAATAGGTTTTAAAATCACTAACCAATTATTTAATCGGGTGACCTGGCGGTCTAGGTCTAGGGGTAAGGTGTCAGACTTCTATGCTGGCGGCCGGGGTTCAATCCCCGGTCCTGGCATAAATTTATATGATTACCAAACCCTTCCTTCACCTCTGACAAGACATCATGTGAATGTGGGGGATGCCAGGCCGCCACGGTGGTTCGGATCCCACGTTAAACTGTAGGTCCTCCATTTCATCTCACAATCACCCTACCATTACACATTAGCGTAAGTGCGTATAAACCGAACGGGTAGTAAGACGTGGTGCTAATAATAATAATAATAATATATGTTAAACACAAGAGAAACAATATCACACAGCATAGCGTAGTTTTATGTGTGAATCGAAAACCACCCGCTCGCGTAGAATGCCTTGTATTTTTACATAAATCAATATTCCTGTAATGTATAAAAGTATTATTTTAATTGTGAACTCGTTCATGATATAGCAAACTCTACAATATGACCTTGAAAATTATTAATTGGTGAGGCGGGAGAACTTTTAAAAAAAAAATAATATCTTTAACAAAGTCCCCTATAGTCAAATTAGGGTATATTATATCTGTAGTTTAATGAATACAGATACATTTTCATGGGGATAAGCAAGTCTCCATTTTAAACACCAATATAAAAAGAACTTGGCCTAATTTAATTAGATTGTGACATACAGATTTTGATATGACATATATGTAAGTATTTATATAATTAACATTTAAATCTACATAATTATAATACAGACACAGCTGCCAGTTCTTAGACGATAGATAAACATAATCAAACCCTATTTCCGATTAACAAATTGAGATTAATTGAATGAGAATGAGTAGGATCATTAGTATAATTAGTCAGACTTCTCCCGATTGACCATTCTTATTTTGTTTGTTTTTCCCCTGCGTCTAGCTGCCCTCTCAGATTATGCACATACATTAATTACAATAATGGTGTATAAATTATGTAATATAATTGTAAAGTTTACTGTAGAGTGAAGGAGCTTACATAATGATGTGTACATGCCCTGTACTCATAACAATACATTGGTAGGGTTATTATATTTCACAGACTACTGTGTACAGGAAAAGCATCGTGAAAAAAATAATCTAGAACCTTTTTCAGGGTACTGACTGGCAAACCAAAGTGGAAGAGACCATTGGGAAGACATAGATTCAGATGGGGGGG
>CABFOV010000209.1:65799-82583 GCA_902141375.1 Timema poppense
GGGGGGGGTAGCATTAGAATGGACCTGATGGAGATGTGGTGTAATGAGGTGGACTGGATAGAACGAACTCAATATATAGAAAAAGATGGCGTAGTTTTGTAAGTGCGGCAAATAACTTTCTAGTCCCTAATGCCATAGAGTAATTAAGTAAATGGTATAGCGATGAATAAGGTATCCTTTTGGAGGAAATGCACCAAAAATGGCGTAGAGGAAGAGTGGGGAATCACATAAGAATAAAACAATTTACACACAACCGGCAATCAAATGCTGATCTCCCGTCATTGGCTTTTAAACTTACACTAGAGTGACGCATTTTATCTTGCAACCACCGATGTGGGTCTGACCGAGTTATTACGTAAGATTTGGTTAGATCATAGTTGAAAGATGTATTTTTATTTGCTGTTCTTATTCTATCATGGCCTTAACAGGCCTACCACCCACCTCGGTGGTGGTATGGTCTGAGGCGTCACTCCCAATATGTACTGGACTGCCAAGAATAGGGAGATCAAGGTTCGAATCTCGCTTGGGTATAATAAGGGTGTTGTTTCTTAAAAGGTTTTACACTCATCTTCCATGAAAATGGGAGTACATTTTTCTTTACGTATAACCATCTTCATACCTTAAACCATTGGCGTAGTTAGTTAACAAGTGTGAAACCCGAAGGTGACCTGGTGGTCTAGGGGTAAGGTGTCAGACTTCTGTGCTGGCGGCCGGGGTTCAATCCTCGGTCCCGGCATAGATTTATCTGATTATCAAACCCTTCCTTCACCTCTGACAAGACATCTTGTGAATGTGAGGAATGCCAGGCCTCCACCGTGGTTCGGATCCCACGTTAAACTGTAGGTCCTCCATTTCATCTCACAATCATCCTACCTTTACACATTAGCGTAAGTGCGTAGAACCCGAACGGGTAGTAAGACGCGGTGCTAATAATAATGTAAAACCCGAATGGATAGTAAGACGTGGTACTAAAAAAATAGGCCTATTCTTTCGGGTAGGCCACATAAACTATACTTTTGGATGAATTATGAGTAATATATAATTTAGATTAAATTTACAATAATTTGCGTAAAGGGAGAGTAAAAAACCAGCTTTGGATAAACACACCCATTACTTTGATTCAGGATCTATCCATCTACAAACATTAAAACTATTGCTAGAGGTATGCTTAAAAGAATGTGACAACCACCAGGTACATTTATTATTTTTATTATTATTATTATTATTATTAGCACCGCGTCTTACTACTCGTTCGGGTTATATGCACTCACGCTAATGTGTAATAGTAGGGTGATTGTGAGGTGAAATGGAGGAGGACCTACAGTTTAACGTGGAATCCGAACCACGGTGGAGGCCTGGCATTCCTCACTTTCCCAAGATTTCTTGTCAGAGGTGAAGGAAGGGTTTGGTAATCATATAAATCTTTGCCGGGACCAAGGATAGAACCCCGGCCGCCAGCATAGAAGTCAGACACCTTACCCCTAGACCGCCAGGTCCCCCTTACATTTATTACTAAAAGTGACATTTCCCATATGGTCTCATATATGAACCAAATTGAATGATTTATATAATCTTACTTCCTGAAAGACACATACGCCAAAGCTGATATTTACAAAAATATAAAGGAGCACAACTATTTTATAAATTATTATATATTTCCAAATTTAATAAAACTATCCACGTGACTAGATTGGGTCCGAGCTGAATATTACCGTGTCAATAAGAAATAAAGCTTATCTCAGTTGGTTATTTACTTAAAGCCTACCTTTAAAGTAGTTGTGTATTATCTATCGCTGGCACATCATCCCAGAGCTTCAAATACCTCTTTCAATGTGCGAATTATCCATTCTAATTGCCGTAAAAACAATATATCAATATGTTATTTAATATACATAGGGACTAAGATAAGTTGAAATATTGTCTAGAAATCTGTAGATTACATGTTGATAAACGGATAAATTACAGATAGGGAATTAGTCCAATAACAAATTTTTTTATTCCTCTGGTTCATATTGAATGATTGAGATACACACATAATAATATAGGTGCGCGTGATAATGTTTAAAGAAGGCCCCATTTGACTGCATAATGGGTGTGGGGAAAACAATTTAAAGTAACCATAAATATTATTATTATTATTAGCACCGCGTCTTACTACCCGTTCGGGCTATACGCTCTTACGCTGTGTAATGGTAGGGTGATTGTGAGATGAAATGGAGTCCCTACAGTTTAACGTGGAATCCGAGCCACGGTGGAGTCCTGGCATTCCCCACATTCACAAGATGTATTGTCAGAGGTGAAGGAAGGGTTTGGTAATCAGATAAATCTATGCCGGGACCGAGGATTGAACCCTGGCCGCCAGCACAGAAGTCTGACACCTTACCCCTAGACCGCCAGGTCACCATCAATATATAAAACCACCCTTAGCGTAAAAGTAGAACTATGAATTTTGACCTACAGTACATATTCATCAGTAGGCCTACTATCAGGCCCTCTAAACTGCCGCGTTTTATAGTGTTCGGAGCCTCTGGCTGCTGATCTAAAGTTCCCGAGCTCAATTCCTGTCTCGTGTGGTATATTTTTTCTCGGTGGGGGAAAGTTCCCGTGGTCACCAGGGTTTGGTAAATCAGGCCTATGTTAGGTTAAGAACTTCATTGGATACACCCCGTAATATTAACTAGGATCGTCCTCTCGCCTCATTGGTATAATAATAATAATAATATTTAACACAACGTCTTACTACCCGTCCGGGTTATACGCTTTAAGTACTAATTACTCTGATGGATTAGGAGTTGCGAAGGTTGAATTAGAGGAAGTGAACCCGCATTTGCGTTAAGGGAGAGTGGAATCCATTTAGGAAAAACCACTCCCAGTTCACCCGACCGAGATTCGAACCTCGATCTCCCCGTCCTCAGCAGTCGAGCTCAACACAGACAAGCGCGTTAGCCAACTACGCCACTGAGGCTGGTCTCATTGGTACAACCCACCTTGGTGGTGTGGTTATCTAACTCGTTAGTTTCGTGTTGAGCTCGACTGCCGTGGACGGGGAGATCGAGGTAAGAATCTCGCTCGGGTGAACTGGGGGTGGTTTTTTCCTAAATGGTTTTCCACTCTTCCTCCACGCAAATCAAAGTACACTTCCTCTAAGTTCAACCTCCCCAATTCCTAACACATTAGCGTAATTAGTACTTAAGCGTATAACACAAATGGGTAGTAAGACGCAGTGTTAAGTGTAAACACTCATTGGTACATGGAAAGATCCTCCACGGAAAGGATGTGGGATAGTACTGTACCTACACGCACTCCCTGGGAAATGGTACTGTACATTAGCACTGGCTAATCCGTTAAGTGAGCTACAGGGTGATTCAGGTCTGATACGTCATTAATAGGCCTTTCTACAATACAAATGTAAACAATAATTTGCATCACTAATGTATATATTGAAGGCACTGTATATTTAAATATATGTATATATACACACATATGTATACACACATATATACACACATATATATACATAAATATATATATATATGTGTGTATATATATATATATATATACATATGTGTATATATATATATATATATATATATGAAACGTAATATAGCTAACATTAAAAGTAAGTGCAAGCCCTACTTGTAAAGAGCCTCTCAAGTTTTATTATGTTGGTGCACCATGTCCGGGCTATCTGCATATACACTAAAGGTGGAGGGGAATATGAGGGTGGAATTGAGAGGAAATATTCCCATATTTGCGTGGAGGGAGAACCGATAATCATAAAGGAGGAAACATCCCACCACACCAGATCGTATTTGAAATCCTGCCTCCCCATGGCAACCATGAATCACTAGATAAGTATTACTCCTCTGGTAATGGGGTCAACATCACTGTAGCCAAATGGATTCCAACCTAACACTTACAAGTCAAAATATCTAATACTAACCTTGGGTTGGCTTAAAAAACAATAAAAATAAAATAAAGATTTAAGATATTAGTAAAATTCCAATAACTTTATTTTTCAAACGTTGCTAACATAATATTTGGATGGGTTTTGGAAAAATATTAGGCACACATTATGACAGTTCTGTATTATTTTAAAAATTAGTTCGGATATGTTTAATACCAATTGTTATATACATATTTGGGGTTAAGACTGTTCATATAACAAAATATTAAAAATTATAAAAAATGTTGAGAGCAATTTAAAATTACAAATTCCCTTAGCACAATAGAGTTAAATAATGATACAGATTTCAGTTAAATTATATACAATATATTAATGATTCAAGAATATTTAAATATTAATAAAAATAATAGTTATCATGTATTATAAGTAGTAGGCTAACTCTAATGACTTCGATGTTAGCAAAGATAGCTGATGTTTAAAATTATCTGATTAAATGGAATTTGCTTAAATTTTACAAACACACACAAAAATGACTAAAAAATGACTAAGGACAGAAATAATTATAATTAATGCAATTTAAAATTGTGCCGATCATTATTATAAGTTCCATATATCTATACATTATTGGCTTTCGAGTATATCTTATGTGGAAAGTTAATTTTAATAATTTGCTGAGCATTTAAAATTCGACCCTTGCGAGATTTAAAAAAACAAATTCTCAATAATATTTGTCTATCTAGTATAATATCAAAAATGCAATCCTTTTTCATGACCAAGATTTATAATATATTCCATTTAACATATATTATAAATAAAGTGGAAGAATATATTTTGTATGTAATAATGCAAATTCCAGCTATATTTTCCATGAATTTAAGTTTAATTTATCTTCTACAAATGACTTGATCTATTCCCATTGGTTGGAGACCAGTATACATTTTTGTTTGTGTTATATATTTATATATTAGTGAAATATGTTTGTAGCCTTAAGAATTAAACATTAAATAAAGGTTAATTTGGTCATTGCAATCCATACTGTTTCAACTCTCAGTTAAATGTTCAAATAATGTTAGCTAGAAATTACTTAACTATTTTGATTAACTGTGACCAATTTAGTTACATTCTTCCAATTAAATTGTTAAGGAAATGCATTTCTTTTCAAGCCGACCGTTGAAAAAGTTTCTTCAAATCCTATTTAACTTATTCTTGGCTTATGTGATTATTTACCGATATTGGTGTAGGAACTTGTGTCTTTCAAACTTTAATACTACACATTCTAGATAGTTTATTTTTTGTCTTAGAATTCTTGTTATACTTGTGTGTGTTGTATTTAAAGTTAAATTGCCTTAATTTTGATAAACAAACGTATGTTTAAGATACTTAGTGTATGAAGTTCCATGATATCTGTAAATTGTAGTTTTCAATATATATTATTAAAAACATTCTTCTACATATTCAGACTTTGTGTGTTAAATTACACTAATGGAATAAGAATGAGTAGGATAAAATTAGAATACATTTATTTAAATTTATTGTAGGGAGAGTGGAATAACATTTAATAAAAAAGACACTCAAAAGACACGCCTTAGTGATCATAAGGCCGATCTTATTTTTTTTCAGAAATTAAAGTAATTAAAGCGTGAAGTTTATAGTCCAGGTGTCCAAAGAAGTTGATATTTTTTTGCTATACATTTTGTACTATTGCTAAGTAAGTCCGACACTACAGAGTAAACTTAAAATAAATTTCTTACTTAAGGTTCAAGACCTTTAAGAACGAGGTGATCTACATTTCTGTGACGAGAACTGGGTGAAAATGTTAAATGATATTCAATTTGTTTTTTAAATATATTATCTTAAATAAGTTTTACTATGAGAATTGATTGATTCTACAACCAAACAAAGTCCTCTGGCTACAGCTGGCTTGGCGCTATAGGTACTTGAAAGTATAAAGTTGAGCTAATTACGTTTTATGTCAAATATGAAATGAATCTCCGAAAGCCTATTTCACGCTTTGTTTAATTTGGCCGAATTTTTAATAATTTAATGTTGTTTTTGATTTATTGAATTGAATCAAATAGTTTTGATGTATATTGCAGAACATAGATTGAAAAAAGGGAAGATAAATTTATGTTTTGGACAGAAATAATTAAGTTTCTTTTACGCTAACTTATTTGTGGTTTACACGTAATGTACATATTAACACCAGTTGTGACGTTACAACTCATCTTAAATAGTCATTAATTTATTTGACAAAATTGCTGAATTAATGGTTTGAAATCTTTATCATATTAGGGGGACTAGAAACACTTGAAAAACTACTACGATCGCAAGCGATTAATAAATAAAAGGGGTTATCTTCGATAAGTTTCCACAAAATGTAATATATATTCCATAATATATATGGTGATTTATTACTATATTTATACTAATTAATTTATCAGTAAACGTATTTTGATAACATGCAATCGCAAATCAATAAAAATGTATGTTATTACAAGTTTTGGTAAAATTAACTTATAATATTTTGCCAGAATTTTCGGTGCATACATAAATGTGGAGTATTATTTCTTAGAAGTTAACCAACCCATAATATATTATAAACATACACATTTTAGACATGTTCCAGATGCACCACATGTGAATGAAACACTGAATTACTTCTCAGATGAGGACGCCTGTACATAATTTATGGGCAGAAGTTAAAATTAAAGAATTACATTATCTATTATTTTTACTTTCTGCTTAACCTAGAAGTAGAGAAAGTATTGAGATCGTTAAAAAAAAACTCAAGATAATTTGGTGAGTTTCGACGTTTCATGACCCTCCAAATTCTAAAAAGTTTTTTTTGCAATGCCATCTGTCAGACTGTCTCTCCGTCTGTCTGTACCTCGGAGTCGAGCATTAAATGATTTTACCGATCGGGCTAATACTTGGTATTTAGCGTTTACATAGGGTTGCCCCAGGGATTTTTGGAATTGGATATCTAACACTAAGATTAATGGTAGTTTCCCTAGAGGCAAAAGAAAATAATCGATTGTATCAAAAATGGCTTTAACGATTAAAATTAAATTAAATTTCTAAGAATTAATCAATATTACAAACAGAATGGCTACTCAAAATTTTTCCCTCAAAATGACTTGAAGTCTTCAGGTCTGATGCGTAAATTCTATATTTTTTAATCATATATATCTCCATATCTATTTTAGATATGGTATTAATTATCATTGCGAGTATGTTGGTATAATTATATTAAAAACCTCTTTATTTGAATTCTACTTTTATAAACATTTTTTTTCAATATATACGCATATATATGCAAATATATATAATATATAAATATGTTTATATTTATATATATATATTTGCGTATAAATTGGAAACTATAATATTTATAAATGTAAACATATATATATAAATTTCCAACACTTACGGTAACGTATTGTGACCGTCAAAAGAATCTAACCTGTGATGTTGATGGATGTCAATGTTTCATGAGCCGACAAACTCTAAAAAGTGGATTTTGCAATGCCATATGTCTGTGTGTCTGTTTAACCTTAAATATAAGAGTAGTTTACTAAAGAGTGAAAAGAGAAAAAAAGTAAATTTTCTTGAAATCAACTTTAACGATTTTGCTTAAAATTTGTAAATATGTATCGAATTAGATTATAAATAAAATGGTTATTTTATTTTCCCAAATAATGACTCTTAAGGTATTTTAAAGAAGCGGAAATATTCATATTTCCGAAACTATTTGAGATGCTAAATGACTAATCATTAAAAATGGTTGTACTATTAAAAATTAAAAACTTTTATTTAAAATGTATATTTATAAAACCAATAGTTTATGAGATATTGGCCAATATATTAATTTAATTTTGTTAGCTTTAGTTGTACAGAGATATTACTTAAGTTTAACGGAATAATTTGCTAATGTCATAGAGTAAATAAGTAAGTAAGTCTTTCAAAAGTTGATGTTCTTTTTCCTTTAACCTCTTAGGGGAAATATTTGTAAAGCAAAGATCTATCTCTATCATTTTAGACTCAGTAGTCAATATTTCCCTATTTTATTGGTCTAGTATATAAATGAGTAATTTAATAGCAATACGATAACCATAAGATGTGCCATCTCTAGTAAAATGTCGAAAAATCTATCTGGGAGTCGACATTTTAATACGATGTGATGACTCATAAGGACCCATTCTCAATCTTATTTATTGGTACAAATAAACAAATGAAGACTTCAATTCTTTAAAAATGAAATTAAAAATTTAATACCGTGTGTCGAAAAATGTTTACGTAAGTACTGCGTAATTTGTGTTCAGGTTTGCTAGTGTATATTACTTCTTTTCACATTACGAGTTTTCATTAAACATCTCAATTTTTAAACAATGTAGTGAGAAAGTCCATTTGGATTTGCGTACCATTTATTTTAAATTACGCTCATCGAAATATGATAACAACAATAAGTAACTTTTTATTAAGGTAAATGATAATTGAATAATACTGTTTAAGAAACATAATTTTGAAATTTAAAATTAATCCGCTAGTATTAAAATATCAGGTACTATAGCCATGTGCTTGGTTTTATACATATATACTTCTAAACCAATTCATTTATGTTTATGATAAACTAATATTTTGAATTTATTTTGACTACCATCTCATTATCAAAGTAAATTAAAACTTTGTATAGCATCAAATTATTATTTACTTAGTTAATACGTTCTAACATTTTACTATTTTAAAAAACCTATTTCTACTTATCAATAACAATAGGAAGATTTATTCCATTCAATGATTTTTATCATTTGTCTTAGGCTAGCCCTGTCCCCTAAAGGTGCAACTTCGTATTTGATGACAAGTCTGTTTCCGGTTATTTTGATAAATTTTTGGATTCTTTAAACAGGAAACATCTGGATTTGGGTCCTTGTCTCTGACAAGTTGAAGGGAATTATTCGTTTCAAGTTTCGGACTTTTTTCCCATAAGGATTACATGCTCTATTGGCCAAAACTATATATATAAAACTCTAGATATTCGATTACAGTAATATAAGTCCCCCCTGAAACCTCCCCCCTGCAAAAGTTTATTTTTGTTAAGTTTTAAGGTAATTAAAAAAGCTCAGTAATTACTGTAAGAAGTTTCAACTTTTTATATTATTAGAGATGTTTAGAAAAACTCTGGGTAGATAAAATTTGACATAACATGCAATTTATAAAATATATTATATTAGAGATAGATTAATTCAAACAGAGTTGAATTAAATGAACATATTATTATAAAGCCCACAGTACATTTATTAAACTGATTTCTAGACGTTATTAGGTTAGTGTGTATCAATATTATGTATGTTTCTCGTTAAATCGTTAAATATCCACCCTATATTATCTTCGATAGTCGCATAAGCTTTGAAGATCCTTTCTTATAAGCTTGGAATATCAGCTTTTTTGCATTTTTGAGAATAACATGACTTTTAAATGACAATCCAAAGGAACAAGAAATAATTTATTATTTATTAATAGGTTTTCTGTTTTATGACATGTCCATTCCTTTTGTCAGTTAGCTTAGATTGCCAATGCACCCTATCCTCTGCCTCCTCCTTTAGCCCCCAGAAGTTTCTTATTTCGTTCAATTTGTCCAATATTTGAATCCTTCTTCTTTTTAATTTCCTCTTTCCCTCAAACTTTGCCTTCTATAATGTAGCCTAGTGCAGAGACAGCTCATCAAGGATGTCTCCGATCCAGTTTGCTTTGTACAGATTATTCAAGCCCAAAGTGGTTCTCTTCTCACCCACTCTTCCTAGGACCTCTTCATTTGTCACACCTCTCGGTCCACCAGATCTTCTCAAGTCTTCTCCAACCCCACATTTAAAACCTCTCTAATTATTTCTTTTCCCTCCTCCTGAGAGCCCAAATTTCTTCTCCATACATAACGATGGTACAAATCTAGCATTTTATCAGTTTCTTCCTCAGTTCCAAACTCAACTTGCTGGTCAGCAGTAATCTCTTCTTGTTGAAAGCTCCCTTGGTCATGGCGATCGTCGACCTAATTTCCTCGGTGAATAAGGTATCCTTTGCTCTCTTTCAGTAAAATTACCAGGTATTTGAGCAGCTCTATGTCTTACAACATCTGGTTTTCAATCACTATTCATTTTCAGCCGGTCTTGATTATTTTAAATCACCATCACTTTTGATTTCTCAATGTTGATCGCCATGCTATATCTTATCTTTATCTCCACCAGCCAGTCATCATTTCCTGCAGCTCTTCATTATTTTTGGACGGCAATGCTAGATCTTATGAGTATATTATTGTTTTTATGTCGCATACCTCCCCATCCTAAAATTGCCACGTACCTCTAGGGCTTCCCTGACCAGCAACTCTCCATCAGACTAGATGACAAACAGCATCCCTGCCTCACTCCTATTTCTATCTCAACATTGTTTGTCTCGCCATCATTATACTTTACTTTACATTTTTCAGAGAAACACGATGAAAATAAACTTAGTGGCACAATCCTTAATAGCTAATTTCTATTCATACAATGAAACACGGAACATGATCACATGATAGGGACAAAGAGCGGTAATTACATTCAGGAAATATGGTAGGATTCTTCACACAGGAAATAAGGAACCGTGTGATTATAGTGTCATTTGTATGAGGATGCAACGAAAATATTATAAAACATAGTTAATGTTCATAATACGTATACGAAACATTTGACCAAAACTCTGTTCCCTTTTAATATAAAAGCTTCAATGCCAAATAGCATTGCTCGTACATAACAAATAAACAAAGATACCATGTGAAATATAATTAATCAACAAATCATTATTTAAAAGTGTTTTTAAAGAATTATTTCGTTTTAGTGCCACTGACCTTAACAAGACTAACATTTTGGATCAAATGATTTTTTCATAACAATTTAATTTTTTTAAACAAAAGACACTATACATTTATTTTAAATATAATAACTTCAAATAAATTCATAAATTTATTGTTTAAGGCACTAATGATATTATCATGTGATAACCAACACAGCGTCATTGGAATACTCTCATTAAAACAATCATAAAAATATTGTTACAGTAATTATATTAATACATTCTTAAAAAGAACCAAACTAATCGGAGCCTGGATTCAAGTATGATAATATTTTAAAAACTTAATTCAATATATTTGTTTTATAATAATATTTTTTTGCCTTTTTGTTTTAAAATAAAAAATGAATTAATGTGTGTGACAACTGTTTTTATTTGACTGAGTATTAGCACTTGTATGGGTTAAACGTATTCACTAATTATGCTAATAGAGAAAGAATGAGAAAGGTAGATTTCTAGTTAAGATGTAACACGATTTTCAGTGAAAAAATTAAGGTAGCCATGGAGGGAAAAAACACCTCAATAATAATCGAGTCTAACAAATGATTGACGCATTTAACTTGGGGTCGGAAGTAAGATTAAAGAGATACTATAAAAAAATAATTTATGATGATATTGTCATTTAATTTATGTGTAATTTTAAACAAATTTAAAGATTTTTAAAATTTGGGAACTATTAATTAATACTTGTGTAGTGAACACCTATTAATTAAAAGAAATAAGTTATATTTGGTGGAAGAGTTAAGTCAGTTGAGCGGGGTTTGAATACTTTTTAAAGTTTATAGTCAGTTTCACTTATTATTCAATGTTTAAAAGATGTACTATCTATATAGTAATAATATTAAATCATTTAATTCATGTTTATATAAGAGTTCCAATCCCAAAAGTTTTAATTGTTGGCACCTCTGTTAGGAACTGAGGCCTACCCAAACACCAAAATATAACCAACGACTTCACGAGGGAGGTTTGATTATTTACTTAATTTACTAGAAAGCTGTTGTGTTTTTTTGATGATTTCAACCATTAATAAAATATTTAAATCAAATATTTAATTGAAACGTCTTTTCTTTAAGTATGCATCATGAGTGTGATAACTGAACAGTTTATATTTTTAGCAGTATATATTTAAAAATATTTTTAAAACTTAGTTTTGTGTTTAAATAAAGTTTGACAAATGTAATTTTTTTAGCTGTGTCTTTGTAGCCGTTCGAGATACACATATATTAATTAGGTATGAATAAGGTAGAATTTCAAGAGAAAATGAACAAGAATTTACATGGTGGGAGAGTAGAATACCATTTAGTAAATAAAACATCCTCAGTACACCTGACAAATATTTGAAACCAAATCATCCTGTCACAAGGATTCTAGATTATTACAATAGTGACGCGTTAGCTCATGCAATCACTGATGTGGGTCATTTTTACGAATGTAAATTATGTCGGAAACGTCTTATTTTAGAGCAACGGAACGAAGTTCGATTCAAGTTTATAGCAGCGATATTTTATTTCAGACATTAATTTAATTCCTATAAAATATGCTCACTAGATAATACAAAATTTGAATACAGGTCTGATATAAGACATGGAAAATTTTTAATGTCAAGAGCTTTATAATAATTTAACACATAAGAATGTCTAAAATCCCTCTTAATGTTTTCGTGGATTATTAAAATATATGAATTTATGGTTTGAATAAATAAATATTTAGTGTCATTCATTAAAATCATTAAAAGAAATAAAAATTGAATTTGATTTGTATTACTTTTCTTATATTCGTATCAATAAATGTCAATTGGATCAAACTAATAATAGAGAATAGGAAACATGATACCTGTATGTATGTATGTATGTATGTAGTATGTATGTATATATGTATGTATGTATGTAGGTATGTATGTATGTATGTATGTATGTATGTATGTATGATATAAGTCCACAAGAGAGCTATATACTGGCCGAGCGACCACCATCGTTAGAGATGATAGCGCCAACAGTTGTGGATAGAAGGTTTCATGTGTTTAGCCCAATAAACCCTCCGACAGTTAATGTTGGTCTTATAAGTCGCAGCAGCTACTTCTTCATTCAAGTACCCCTAATTTGTCCTGACGGGGCTGAGTTTGACCTCGTTACAGACCCTCTTATTCACAGATACATCTGGGAAGAACAGGGGATCGTATAGTAATGTACTGAGATAATTAAAATCAAAAAGTCTTACCGAGTCGGAGGCAAAGTGAAAGATTTGATCAGGCTCCGGTGAATATGTTCTAGAAGAACTACCATCCATAGACTCTTGTTCATCTTCAGGGTATTTCGGTGGAAGATGAAAAGAAGAGGTTTGGTGTGAAAATGGGAACATCGTCATTAGTGGAGCAATAACTACAGACCTGTCGTCCAAATTTCTTGGTCCACCAATCTTTCCCTTCGCATATTCAGGGATCGATACCGGTCGGCGGTTCTCACCAAAGTTAACTTCTCGTTCAGGGCTACAATGTTCATCACCCATCATTACATCTAACGGGTTGTCATTAAGAGTCATTATTTGAACGACACATCCAAACAAAGAATTTATATATACTTTACATTTAAGTGAGTCATAACGTTTATTATATTAAAAAAAGACGTGATAATTATGTCTTAATACTCTTAAAATTGTTTTAAGATAATAAAATTTGTCAATAAATAATACCTTTTTCGAAAAAGCTGTCTATTAAAAGATTTATTTTCTTATTACCTCAACAAACATAAAATAAAAACACCTATCTTGCAAATATTTTTTTGTTTTAAGACCTATATTTTTATATTCTGTACAATTATTTATCATAAGTTATTTGTTGTCAAAACACTTTGATCATTCTTAAGAAGTAAATTTTAGTTAGAGATTTTAAGTATTTCTAGGATACTTCAAATAATAATAGACATTTATTTATTTTGGAACCTCAAACCAATTAGTTTCTTTCCGTGTTAATGAAATGTGAGAACACACAATTGAATTTGAAATACAAGCTTTGAGAAATCATATATTTTCATTACTTTCCGAAGAAGATATTATTTATTTTTTTCAGGTAAAGGTAGTAATAATAAAATTGGCATATGGCCCGAACAGGTAATAAGACGGATGCGCAAAAAAAAAGCAATAAAAGCCCATGCAATTATTTTCTAAATAAGTTAAACAAAAAACAATGGAAAAAGATGAAAAGTATTTGAACTGCACACGCTAATAAACACCAAAACAGGCACCAGCTTAGAGAGTTACTCAATATATTAAAAAATAGAGATGGCCAGTCGTTAAATATCCGTACTATTGATGTTGGCCTATGTTAGGCTTCTTTCACCAATTGGTGATATAACTTATCACTTTTCAAGAGCCCAAACTCTACTGAATTAAAGATAACAACCACACGTATATTTATAATACTACAGCTTTACGATATAATAGCTAATATCCAATTGGGAGATCTAGTGTGGAGGAGAATAAGAAGAATATGAGGAATAGACCAGTCATAGAGAGAGCAGTCCAGTGGCGCACTTAGAAATTTAGTTTTGGTGAGTAACGAAGCTATAATTTCTGTATATTTTTTAACTATTGGGATTTTTTTAGGTTATTATTATTATTATTATTATTATTAGCACCGCGTATTACTACCCGTTCGGGTTATACGCACTTACGCTAATGTGTAATGGTAGTGTGATTGTGAGATGAAATGGAGGACCTACAGTTTAACGTGGAATCCGAACCACGGTGGAGGCCTGGCATTCCCCACATTCACAAGATGTCTTGTCAGAGGTGAAGGAAAGGTTTGGTAATCAGATAAATCTTTGCCGGGACCGAGGATTGAACCCCGGCCGCCAGCAAAGAAGTCTGACACCTTACCCCTAGACCGCCAAGTCACCTTTTTTAGGTTAAATTTTAAACATTGTGAAGATATACATTTTAAATATATGGTTTTACGAAGGTTTTAATATGTTGACTATGCATTTAACATATATTCAGTACTCTATATTATTGTTCTACTTTATATGGTTTCAGCTTATATTAAAATGATGTGTGGTACTGCTGAAGCTATTTCTCCTCTTGAGCTCTCTTTCATCCCTGTATGGGTCTATGCAGTAGACAAATTACTGACATTCTTTGGCCAATTTGACCTAAATAAACATCCACATTGGGTGGTCACTTGACCTAGTAAGAGGTCATAAACCCACAGCCCCCTGGCTGGATCCATCCTACTGACTGGTTTTATCTTTACCTCAAAATGTTATCAATCAAAGAAGTATGTTGAATATTTGGACACGGTATCTATAGTGGTTATTTGGTATTCTAAAGCACACTCGACTCTGTACGGCAAGTGCGCTGTGCACTGGTATAGCTAATTTTCACATTTTTATATTGGACTTAAAAGTAACTTATAAATATTTCTTCTTCCTTGCGTTTATAAATTCACTTTTGTTTTAAATTAATTTCCCTTCTGGTCGTTCTTGATATAAATCGCTAGTTCAATAGAGTTGTTGTTAAATATGAATATATAAAGGTAGCTAGTATTATATTCATTTCACCCGCCTCGGTGGCGTAGTTGGCTAACGCGCTTGTCGTGTTGAGCTCGACTGCTGAGGACGGGGAGATCGAGGTTCATTCCCAATTTCTAATCCATTAGCGTAATTAGTACTTAAAGCGTATAACCCGAACGGGTAGTAAGACGTGGTGCTAGATATTAATATTATATTTATTTCGTTTGTACAACTAACGCTGGTGCTTTTAAGAATCATTCTTGTTTATAATTTCTAAAATGTCTTGTTTGGATATCAAATTAACTAGTACACTAAGCTTGATATACATGTGCAATATCTTGTGGTTGCTTTATAAAAAATCTTTACATGATGATATCCCAGGTATTTATCAATTTTTCTAACTTCAATACTCCCTATTTAACAGATTTGCCTTAGTATTAATTTTATCATTGTCTTGAATAGTGTTTTCTGCATTTTATGGCTGAGTTGGAACCAATGACACTCGTGGAACAGACGCGCTTCAATAATGCGACTACGTCACGGTTTATATTCGCCCAAAAACCTTTGTATGGAAATATATGTATGTAATATTAAATACAATCTTACTAAAATACGTGTGAATACCTATAAATTATATTTTAGTAGCCCTAATCTATACATGTTCAATACGCCTGGACGCTTCGGTTATTAGAAACATATATTTAATTACAAACTAGGAAAAATTTTTAAATAATAAGACGTTAATTCAAAAAAAAAATATTATGATTATTAACGTAGACATACGTTCACAATAATCATTAATTTTTTATAATTTGTATTTTTAAAGAGTAGAAAATATATATATTTTTAATCGTGTTTTTTTCTGAATGTATCACAAATATTTTTAATTTCTCGCTATCCTACAGGTAGAGAAAGTATTGTGATCGTCAAATAATTCGAACTAGAGATTTTGATGAATCTCGATGTTTCATGACCCCCCGAATAAGAAAAAGTTGTTTTTGAATTTTATTCTGGCTGTCTGTCTGTCTGTACCTCAGGCTAGAGCCTAAACAATTTTAACGATCTGGCTAAAGCTTTGTATCTAGCGTTTTAATAGGGTTGCCCCAAAGAGATTTTGGAAATAAATATCTAACCATAAAATTAAGGGTAGTTTACTGAAAGGCGAAGGAAAAAAAAGGGGGGATTTGTTCAAAATCGTTCTTAAAATTTTGATTCAATTTTATTTCAAAACATTTGTAAATATTCTAAACAAAATGGTTACGCTCAATATTTCAGTAAAATGACTTTAAGGGCTCCGCCGTGTCTGATAGGTAAATTCTCAATTTTTATCATATCTCCGAAACTATTTGAGATATGAAATTACTTATCATTGCCAATATGTAGGGCTATATATAATACATATCCTTTATCCGAAACATATTTTTATAAAACAAATAACTTTCAAGCCATAAGCAAATATAAATAAATATATATATATATATATATATATATAT
>CABFOV010000209.1:82645-100639 GCA_902141375.1 Timema poppense
ATATATATATATATATATATATATATATATATATATATATATATATAAACTTTTCGAACGCTTAAGGTAAGGTATTGCGACCATAAGAAATCCAACCTGAGATGTTGATGGATGTCGACGTTTTATGACGCCCCTGAACCATAAAAAGTGGTATTTGTAATACCGTCTGTCTGTGTGTCTTTTTAACCCCATAATTAAGAGTAGTTTAGTAAAAAGCAAAAAGAGAAAAAATCAATTTCTCAAAATCGGCTCTAACGATTTTGAATAAAATTCATATATACGCATTGATTAAGTTTATAAATAAACTGCCTAAATAATTTTCCCATGAAAATGACTTTTAGGGTACTTTACAAAAACAGAAAGGTCCGTATCCCCGCAACTATTTGAGATTCTAAATAACTTATCATTGAAAAATTGTAGTACTATTAAAAAAACTTTTATCTGAAATATATTTTTATAAAACAAACAGTTTCTGAGATATTGGCAAAAATATTAATACAATTTTGTGAGCTTTAATTGTAAAGAGATAATACTTGAGTTTTAACGCAATAATTCTCTAATGCCATAGAGTAAGATATGAATAAGTCTTTCAAAAAGTTGATGTTCTTTTTATTTCTGCCTCTTAGGAGAAATGTTTGTAGAACAATGATCTATCTCTATCATTTTAGATTCGATAGTCAATATTTACCTATTTTATTGGTCAAAATTTATAAATGAGGAATTTAATAGCAATGCAACAACCATCAGATGTGCAAACCCTAATAAAATGTCGAACATTCTACACCGGAGGTCAACATTTTAATACAAAGTGTTGACCTTTGAAGAACCAATATCAATATTTTAAATTCTCGCTACCCTACAAGTAGAGCAAGAATTGTGATCGTCAAAAAATTGAACTTGAAATTTTGATGGATGTCGACGTCTCATGACCCCCGAACCCTAAAAAAAAGGTTTTCGAATTGCTGTCTGTCTATCCATCTGTCTGTCAGTCTGAACTTCGGGCTAGATCCTAACCAATCTTACCGATTGGGCTAAGACTTGTTATATAGGGTTTTCATAGGTCTATCCCGAGGAATTTTTGTGATTGGATATCCTAAAATTAAGGGAAGTTTCCTTAAGGGTGGAAAGGGAAAAAATAGTTTTTATCAAAATCGACTAAACGCTTTTCATTAGATTTCATTTCTAAGCTTTGATCAATATTACAAACCAAATGGCTACTGTCAACTTTTCATCAAAATGACTCTAAGGTTTCCGGTCTGATGCGTACTTTCTAATTTTTAATTTTATCTCCGTAAGTCTTTGAGATATGAAATCACTTTTCATTACATACATGTGGATCTATTTATAATAAATATCTTTTACTTGAAATGTATTTTTATAAAACCAAAAGTTTTAAAGCTATACACAAATATATTTTTCTTTTAAGTTTTCGAACATATTGAGGTCAAGTATTACGACCGTCAAAAAAATCTAACCCGAGATGTTGATGGATGTTGACGTTTCATGACCCCCCCGAACGCTAACCCTAAAATTAATAGCAATTTACTACCGAAAGAAAAGAGAAAAATTCAGTTTTATCAAAATTGTCTAAAACGATCCTATCTCTCTCATTTTAGGCTCAATAGCCAATAATTACGTATTTTATTGGTCAAAATTTATAAAAGAAAAATTTAACAGCAATGCGATACCAATAAGATGTTGATCCCCTATTAAAATTATGAACATTTTAACCGGAAGTCATAACTTTAATACGAAATTTTGACCCTCGAGGACTCAATATCGATGTTTTTTTATCGGTACAAATATACAAAGGAAGACGTTAATTCTTTAAAAATAATATTATGAAATTTAAAACCACGAAGCAATTTTTTTTTTTACATATGACTAGTGAAATTTGTTCTCGGGTTTGCTAGTGTATATTATGTAACGATTTTTGTGTAGATATCTCCATTTCTAAACAATAGAGCAAGAAAGTTCGCGCGTAGTTCCGGACCATTTATTTTTTTAAGTAGTCTAGTGATTTAAATCAATAATAATAACATAAGCCACTAATACATATATTTACAGGTTATGATTATTACTTACATACATATCGTTTTAAGACCTTTTTACTTGAAAAAATAACTTGGTTAGTTTAAATTTTCTATTTTAAATGATATATTTGTTAATACTTAATTATACGAGTATTTTACCCAATATTTAGTTTAGCATCAGATTGGAATGCAGGTATGTTTATTTATCAAAATATTAAACCAATAATATGTTCTTTTGAGTTTTCTATTGTGAGTTTTAAACCTGAAACGCGCGTTTTAAATAAAAAAAGAGATTGTGAATAAAAAGTCGATCTTTTTTTTAATTCCATAGTATTTGCTGTGTTATGTGTGCTATTTTTACCACAATAGCCACAACTTTGCATGAGGTTTTTGTTTATGGATGGTCTACATACTAGATATCAGTTTTATATCAAATTCTCACGTGGGAATATTTGCATGTGTCAAAATAAAATTAATCATTGTTAATCGAACATTTATATATTTTATAGATGAGGTTTAGTTTTAATTTAAATTTCCCCCCTATATTGAGTGGTGATGAAAATTAAATAGAGATTTAACTAACATAGATTTGAAAACGGATTAGAAGCAAAGTATTTTTATATATATATATTTGTTACTTTTAAATAATTTAATACAATTATATTTTTGCCACTGAGATTAGGAGAGCACTAATAAACATCGGTCATGGGCTAAAATAGATCTTAGCATAGAGGCTGACCTTTTTTTTAGGTATTTTTAGTATCTATATATACAACAAATTAACTCGATATCTTAAAATAATAATCTTCATCATGAATTGACCTATATTCTAACTTGAATTAGTTTGTAGGAAACGGAAAATGTATTACACACGCGTGAAACAATAGTTCTTCGAAATATATTTACTTATATAATATTTTAAGAGATGGAATTTGAATGGCCTTCGTGCACTAGAGATATTAATATATTTTTTTTTTCTCGAAAAATGTTGAAAGATTTTAATGATCAATTGGATCATTCATATATGAGTAGCTTAAAGAGTTAATGTTTTTAAAATATAGTTATTTGAATAATTTTAAACACACTAAAAGCTTAAACGATCTTCTACCTCGTATGACAATAAACTTTTTTTTAAAAGTAAACTAGTTAAAAAGTGTAATAAACAAGAGACTGAATATATATTTTAAAATAAATATATATTTTTGAGTTTAGTATTATATGTAATTGAAAAATAGTGCATACAACCCGAATGGGTATTAAGACGCGGTGCTAATATTAATAACTGAAAAATAAAATCTAATATATGATTTTGAAATTAAGCTTATTAAAAAAAAATATATTTGAAAGCTCTACAATTCAAATATATTTGATATCTGATACTCCCCATCTCATAGGCCTATAGTACTATAAAATTAGTAAGTCACGTTTAAAATTTAAAAAAAAGCAGACTTCCGACTCTTTAGCGAGAAATATAATCTGTAAGTGCCAAATAATTCTCACTTCCGATAGTTGAGAGCGTGAATGTATTGGCTTGTAGGTATTACCAATTTATAACCAGTTCCAGTTCACCCTTAAAATCCAGCTCCTAACAAGTAGTAGCTCAAAGCCCCCTTCAACAGCTTGTCAAAAGCAATTGGTACCATACAAGAATTCCTGCATGATCCAGTACTCGAACTCATGAGGCCCTACCCCTATTTTCTTTGGCGGTACATCCCGTTGTGGATAAGGTATTTCAACTATTGAAAACGTTGAACACCCTTCAGCCCCCTTACCCAGCATTGTATCACTAAAATCCACCGTAGAGTCTTGCAAATGTGTTTGGAATACAGGAGGTTTGCTTGCATGCTCTGTGAGTGAACGAAGGGGTGACCTTCATTGAGCTGGACACAATTAACTGCATAACTCATTGATTACACCATATTGATCTTCTGGAACGATTTAACAGGTTCACCCTTCAAACAGAATTTGGTGCATGCATAATGTGTATTGCCAACATACATTGTTTGTATGAAAAACAAAAGAATGTCAGTTAATTAATTTGTTGCTCAGTAAATATTTAGAAATAAAATTTAATATTAAAGTCATTTTACTTTACACTTCACTTTAGGTGTACGGTTATTTACAAATTGAAAGGAAGTATTTCCTTTTTTTTTTAAATTGTATGTATCAGTAGGTACGCGAATAAATGCCATACTCATCTAGCCTGGCTTTTCATGGCAGGGAGATTAGGGTTAAAATCCCATTTGGTCTCAATGAAGGTTTTCTTAAGTACTTTTCTACTCTCCTAATTTACAAATTCAGGTACTGGTATTTTTCATCTAAATCCTGCCTTAATCATTCACACCCTATAAGTATTTCTAAATTTGTATAGCTATTAGTCGTGTGAAAAACTTTGATATTAAATACAATGTGTCAGAATGAAATATTTTTTTAAATACATACATAAATATGATCTGCATTTGAAAAAACAGTTATTAGTGACTTAATTTAAGGGATGCTAACAATACAAGGTGTTGTGCAAATATATTTACATCTGCAAGGAATAATATAAAGAAGTGAAAATAAAGTCAAATCTATATCCATTTAATTTAACTGGTATTTAACTCTGAAACATCCATAAAATGCGTTAAAGAGTAATGTATGTCTAACGTTTTAAACTATTTGTGTGAGTGTGTTAAAAGTATATCCCAGATTAAAAAACTTGCTATATTTTACAATACCTCTACCTTTCCGTTTATTTATAAATACAATAACACTCTATGGTATGGAAGAGAATTCAATTTTCCGTCTGTTTGTTTGTTTGTTGCCAGTAAACTCAAAAAGTACTAATCGGTTCAAGAAAGGACTTATTTTGAAGGCCTTCTCCCTAATCTCCAGGAATCAGCTTAAGTCATATGCCATCACGCTGTCCAATCTGCGAACGAAGAACCTTCGAGAAAATCGACTGTTATTGTGGTTGCATTTGCGTCTAAAATTGAAACAATTAAAAAATACAGTAGTTTTTAAGCTATGAGTATTCATTTTTTAGTCTCCTTAGTAAAGAAAGATTTGGAAAAATCAAAAAAATCTCCTTGGCAACAAGAGTATTGAGATGGAAATAAAACTTGAAGAATAAAGATTCAATTTAACAAGAAAATGCATTGTGTGATTTTTTTTTGCATTATTGTAGTTAGCTCAAGGTTCGAAGTAACAGAGTATGTTTTCAGTAATTTTATAGTGTTACGTGTTAGTTAGATTTATTTATTTCTGGTTCTGGTTCTAAATCAACAACACTATTTGTGTTTGGTATGCTATGGCACTTACTATAAAGTGCTTTTTCAATTTGATTAATCTTTGAATTTTAGATGTTAAATCTAAACTATTTGGTGTTCATTGAAACAATGCACATAAAAGAGCCACCATAGAGTGCTTGTATTTGAGTCTTAGATTTAGGTATGTTTTCAGTTTAGTAGGTTAATAAATTAATAAAAATAATTAAATTCAAAGCCCAGTCTTTGCATTCATATTTTCGTGGACTTTTTCTTTTATCTAGTTATCATAAATGATTATTATTCTAGCTCTTCGGTTCTCAATATATATCTAAGAAGGGCAGACACACTGTCAGTAATCAATCATATCACGTAGTGCTGCGTGAACTTTATAACTGATTATATTTTTACGATAACATCCAATGCAGGTGTTTTTCTTAAATGGATTCTCACGCTCCCTTCAAGCACATGCGGGTACATTCAATCTAGGAACTTACCTCCTACATACATTTTCTAATAAGCGTTATTAATTTGTGGAAATAAACCGAAAGGGTAATAATACTCAATTAAAAAAAAATACGGTCAGGATACATTTATTGAATTATGAATTTAATTTAAAACTAGTATCTTAGTAGCCCTAAGGCAGAAATATTTTAAACTTGTTTGCAGTAATAGAAATATTGGGGCGTGTAAGTTTATGAACCTTCAAAAACAATGGTACTTTTCCTTGTTTGGATTGATGTTGATTTTTTTTTAGTTGTTGAAAAGGCAGATTGATCTGAAAGATTTGAAGCTAACTCTAAAATTAACGCACCCCTAGCAACTAAGACTCATGTTTCCGTTAGCGTTAATGCTTAGCAATACCTATGTGTCTTCTAATGGTAGCTTTTGATTTTCTAATTGCATTTCATCCTGGTTATCATCATATCTTACATCAAATGGATAATGAATAACAAAGTATGACAGAGAGAAAGTTTATCCGCATTTTTTAGCAGGAAAAGTTTAGGAAAATACCACCCTCAAATCATTTTACTGATATTAACACCCCCAACCTCTTCAAATTTATTGTGAAAGTGATTATTTAAATTATGCGTTAACTCAGGAAGGAATTAATTATAGAATTCATAGTAAAGTATCTTCCACTTATATTTATTACTACCCGTTCGGGTTATATGCTTATCTTTTACATCTAATAGAAACATACAAGATTTGGAAGAGTAGGCTTGGTTCCCATTTGGATTGACAAAACTTCCTTGGTTAATGATGATGATATAATATATCTAATGACATTTATTTTTCCCCTTTCCATAACCACTAGCTACATCATGTATATTAACGTGAAAATATTCTTAAATATTGATCCAATAATTTTATATTTCTATTTCAATAATAATTAAGTGTAGTTTATAAACATAATTTTAGTAAACAATGGCATTATGAAAAAATAATTCTAAGCAAGACCGTAAGTACAGGTAGTGTTGAAGTAGAGTCCAAATCAAGTTCGTCGTTTGTCGCCTGCCTTATTAGAACGTGGGGCTATTAGTCGCGTGATGAAATTTTACACATCGTTAATATTACCCAGCAAGATATAAAATGTATCTAAACCCACTGCCTTATATAGTGATTTTTTGCTCATAATGTTAACACAACTTATTATAAACGAACAAAGAATTGTTAAAATAGTGGAAAAGTTGAAAAACATGGTTTTCAGTGTGGAAGAGCGAATCTATCAATTGGAACAGATCAAGTATCAGATGATTATAAAAGACTAAAAAATGGATGTTGGGACTATATTATCGAATAAGAAGCTTAGGAATAAATAATCAAGAATTTTAGATTTTCTGGTAATTTCCAAAAGATGAATGTGGTTTGATCACCGTTTAATTTCATTTGCCCTTCATTTTGATCTGTTTTATTATACCGATATATACAAATTAACTAAATGGTTTATCGAAGTTTAGATAACTTAAAAGGCTAAAATTTTATAAACTTATTTTTACTATGTAGTTTATTAGGTATATTCAATGTAATATTTTAATAAAGGGAAAATATTATATAAATAGCAATCAAATGCATTTATGATTGAAATATTAACTTCCCTCTGTTTCATAATACTAGTAAATATTGGAACAGATTTTTATAAAGTGTAATAATTTTTTTGAAATAAGTATATATATATATACATACACAGTGTTTTAGATAAAATGAACAATTTTTTTTATTCCAACAAATGAACAAATTAAATATACCTATCCCAATAAATAAGCTAAATACTACATAGGTACTACTGATCAGTTATCTTATTACTATTAATATATATATATTTAATTTGTTTTATTAAACCGGCTCAATTGAACCTCACACGACTTATAAACAAGATTAATTTTATAACAAACAAAACATTCAGTGTCACAGTCATTAATTAATGTGAAAGGAGATGATCCATTTAACCAGTGATTCATTTTTATGCTGTTCTCGGAATCGAGCCTGAGACCCCCCCAGCTCGGTAGGATGTCATACTATATACTGAGCCAAGGTAGTGAACAACCATATAATTAAATGTAATAATAAAAATCATAGCTAATACCTGTGGACTATAATTACAAGGCTATTTGAGCCTAGCTTTCCAGTGATGTGGAGGTCAGGATTCGCATCGTACCATCGGTTTTAGTTAAATACGGAGTTTATAAGTTTGGAGAGAGCAGACTGATTATTAACTGATAGGGCTATGTAATAGTTTTTAAGAAGTTCAAACATTTATTTTCATGTTGCATTGTATAATAAATACATATGCATACATGTAATTGGTTGTATAATGTGTTGTAGGCACTTACTGCTATTTACATAAGTACTGTGCATATATTCATACGTTAAATAATCTTAAATTTTGGTATTATATATTCAACAAATCTATTATTGTGGAATCCTACTTTTTCTATGAGATCAACTATCCAGATTATTAACAATACGGACTAACATATGTTCTAAATAGTCCGGATAAATGGGGTTCTATTGTCGTTTCCAACTCTGCCACCAATCAGAAGTAACTTTTCTCTTATTTATACTTTCCTTATTGCTAAATGAATTCCTCAAGCCCAGATGGATATTAAAACAAAGGACGAGGCAATAGTCCTGGAGTCATTTAACCTAAAAATTGATATCGAATTACAGTTATTCTAAAGTCATTTGACCTTAAATATTTTGGCCTAAAAATTATTTTCATCCAAAGTTAGTTGGATTCAACTAATTTGGCCTAATGTAATTTGGACCAGTCATTAAACCTAAAACTAATCTAGAATTTAAAAAATCCCCCCTATCTGGGTTTGCCGAAAGTCTGTTAACCTAAATAATTTGGTATATATTTTAGGTTAAATTATAAAGGGCCAACTAGTGTGTAGTTTTAATACTAGGTGCAAAAATCTATGAGCCACAGACAATTATTTTATTGTTGAAATAGTTACTGTTCGGTCTTGTTATCCAACCAGCCAAATAATATTAAAAAAACAATATGTGGCAAGAAAATGTATTTTAGGAAATGAACCAAAATAATTCTAGAGCTATCAACGCAGAACCCTGGGCAACAACCATGTCCTGACATCCCAAGTAAGTATTGAAAAAGTGTGTCGAACATTCTGGCAATGAGTCGAGAAAATCCTCCGTATATATTAGAAAATATTTTTCACTGAATTGTTCTCGATTTATTTACATGCAAGAGCTGATATATAAACTCAAAATTAAATCTCTTTCATCCCTAGCTCATCAGTGTAAATGAATGAGGATAGTCCACACTGGTATTTAATAATATCAGAAAATAGTCATAACATTTTTATATCTTGGCTAGCCAGAAAAAAAATGAAAGGACAAGACCAGAGAATGTTATTTTTTAAATCTCATTTATATAAAGAAAAAAAAGGTTTATTTTACGTGTTTCAAACTCCAACAGATCACAAGAAAAATCCACTTGAATTCCAGCAAAATGGGAGCTAGTCATGAACAATTGAACTTCATCCGAGGATGTCCCCCCAGCTCCCCTACCTCTTGATCATCTACGGTCAGTTTCAATTAACTACCGTCACACTAATCCCAATCAGGCTCCACCCATGACGGCCTGTCTTCACGGCCACCACAAAGACCTAGTCACCCCTTTTTTTCTTACAGGTTCCATCAGTCCACTTTACTACACTAACGGGCCAATGCGGAGTAGCAAACCTAGTTCAAATGAGAGAAAAATAAGACTAAAAGTAATTGATCCATATCGAAAATAACACTAAGAAGTCAAGCAAAATTCCGTTAAAGAAAAACGGCTATAAAAATTCAGCATTTAACCACAGATTACTCAGATTTTCTCAACCTTTTTTACGAAGGTGGCACAGTTTGGGACATTCTGTATAATTCGTTGGAACCCTTGATTTAAAACGTAATTATGTTTAGTCGTTATGTATTAAAGAAACTTCCAAAACCTTATAGTGGTAAGAAGTGCGTTTGTCTACTGAACAAAGGGGTCAGGGTTAGAATCCCGATATTACCGAATTTTTTTTCGTTTGTGAAATGGGGGCTCTCACTTCCGCATAGATGAACTTACATCTTAAGGGACTGTATTGTCTGCTCTAGAACTGAGTTAGTGTGAAAATCATATGTCTATATACTAAGTCATTTCAAAAATACCCCGAGATTAAAATACTTCTAAAACACAAAAAAATATGAAAACCCTCCAAAGAGGAAGTAATTGAAATAAGAAGAATACATTTTTGTAATTAAAAATTTATTGAATAAACATTAAGTTAATATTAACTAATAATATAATTAACAAAATTTATCATAAGTAGAGTTGACACCCTTTAATAGTAACAATGATGTGCTGAGACAAAGTACCGGGTTCGTTTCCCATGTCGTCTTTCAACTATATTTAATATTAAACAAGAATTATTATTTTTCTGCAATTTTGTGTAATATGTGAAGATTTTACTATTTTTGTTCTACTCTTAATGGAAGACAGGGGGTGACTTAACCCTTTTAAGTTACCACTATACTAAAGGAAAGAATCAGGATTCTTATTACTGTATAGTACATTATATAAGTCAATAGTGCATCTGTCTGCAAAGCTAGGATTCTTGAGTTCGATTTACAATATTGTTAAAAATATATCATTTGATGAAAATATACGAGTTTCTCTTGATTATCATGAAAGTACCGACCTGATTATTAGGTGTTGTAGCTGTTAAATTTATTTATATTTTTTTAACAACATGTCTAACTAACAGTTCAGGCTATAGACTTACTCATACAGACCGGGATTCAAACCCAGATTCTCCCATCATCAACTGGCCAGTATAACATGAAAGTGAGGCCTTAAATAATTTAGCCACTGAAGAAGGGGGTTCTAAAAGCAGAAACACAGTCAAACATAACTTCTCAAATAGTCTATTTAATTTGTGACAGCTTTTTATAATATGTATATTTGCTTTTCCTTCACCTCTGACAAGATATCTTGTGAATGTGGGGAATGCCAGGCCTCCACCGTGGTTCGGATTCCACGTTAAACTGTAAGGTACTTCATTTCATATCACAATCACCCTACCATTGCACATTAGCGTAATTGCGTATAACCCGCACGGGTAGTAAGACGCGGTGCTAATAATAATAATAATAATATATTTGCTTATAACTCAATAACTATTAGTTTTATAAAAATATATTTCAAATAAGATATATATTTAATAGTAACACTATTTTATAGCCATAAGTTATTTCCTATCTCAAATAAACACTGAAATATTAACAAACTTGAAAGTTTCTTCTTATGTAAAGTACCCTCAAAGCCATTTCACGAGAAAATGATATATTCCGTTTTTTTTAATGTAAAGCAGTGATAGAAACAGAGTTATTCAAAATAGTTGATAAATATTTGGAGAGATTTTTTTTCTTATTTCATCTCTTCAGTAATTTACCCTTAATTTTAGGGTTAGATATCTAGTTCCAAAAATCCCTCGGGTGAAATTTATGAATCGCGAAAATCACTTTTTTGGTTTAAGGGAGTCATGAAACGTCGACATATACCAAAATCTTAAGTTTGTTTTCTTTGACAATCACAAAAGTTCTCTTTAAAAAGGGATTGAGAGAGAAAACAACATAACTTGACACAAACATTTTAGCTTTCTCGTGTAGAGAAAGTATTGTAATTGTGAACTAGTTTGACTTTGAGATGATTATGAATCTTGACGATTTTTTTCCCCCGCAATCTAAAAAAAAGGGTTTAAAATATCTGTATATATCTTTCATTTTACCCTTTAAGGTATAAAGTGGAACTTATATTATTTAAGTATGGTATATCTTATAAGTTCGGCTCATAGTGTAATCCATAAGGTGAAGCTAATTTATTTTGGAGTGAATGAAGTCTTACCTATACCAGGCGCTGCAACATAAATATGTGGATGGATTTAACTCAAAATTGATAACTAAATGTTACACGATCATACATCTAGATATAATGATTTTAATTTCAACACTATAAATTAAAGATAATTAAGTTATGAAGTTTATTTTCAAAATACAAGATTTTTCAAAATAGGTTTCAACAAAGTTTATCAAAACTTTTGTATGAGAGAGGATTTTTGCATGGTAAAAAAAACACTGTTTTTAAGAGGGAGATTAATTTAAGAATAATCTATAATAAACACTTTTTACTCGCTTTTTAACCCTTGGAGAGAGAGAAAATATTGTGATCGTCAAAAAAAAAAGTGAACTCAAGATTTGGATCAATGTCGACGTTTCACGTATAAAGCTGTCCCATTCCATTCTGGTCTAGGTAGGTGTCGTCTTGTATTTAGTATTGCACCGTACTTGAGACGTGCTATATCTGACTATGAAACTGGCCCATTCCATCCTGGTCTAGGTAGGTGTCCTCTTGTATTTAATATTGCACCGTACTTGAGGCGTGCTATATCTGACTATGAAACTGGCACATTCCATCCTGGTCTAGGTAGGTGTCGTCTTGTATTTAGTATTGCACCTTACTTGAGGCGTGCTATATCTGACTATGAAACTGTCCCATTCCATTCTGGTCTAGGTAGGTGTCATCTTGTATTTAGTATAGCACCGTACTTGAGGCGTGCTATATCTGACTATGAAACTGGCCCATTATCTAGGTAGGTGTCGTCTTGTATTTAGTATTGCACCGTACTTGAGGCGTGCTATATCTGACTATGAAACTGGCCCATTCCATTCTGGTCTAGGTAGGTTTCGTCTTGTATTTAGTGTAGCGCCGCACTTGAATCACACTAAGTCTGATTATGAAACTGGCCCTTATCGCGGCTCAAGTACGGCTCGATATCAAGCACAATAAGAGACACCTACCTAGACCAGAACGGATCTGGTTAGTCTCGCATATGAAATTTAGTACAGCACCGTACTTTAGACTTACTAGAGCCGATTGTAATACCGACCCTAAGTCTGACTTTGAATCTGGCCATAAATCCGATAAGTTGGGAAAAGTATTATAATTATGTTACTAAGGTAGGTCGTTTTCAAATTACACTTATTTCAATATAAAACATGTCACAGCCATAATACACTCAACCCCTAAAGCAAGAGTGTTTTGATTTGTCCAATTTTTACTTTATCATTATCATTATTGTGATAGTGAAAAAAACTCTAAAAAAAATATTTCCGTTTTATGTGAAAACGAAAAAAAAATGGATCTTTCAATTCTGTCCCCATGTCGATCCGTCTATTTGTCTGTCAGTCTGTCCATGGCCACAGATCCAAAACAAATTGATGAATTATTTTCATACTTGATATTTAAATACTATAAGGCTGTAAATAATACCCTAGCCCTTCAATTACTGACGAGTAATTTTTTAGAATTTCAAATATTTTAGAAAATAGCTTAACGATTTTGCTTGAAATGTATATTTATAATTTCTCTGACCTAAGAAATAGTACTTTATAATTGGTTTGTCAGCAAAAATTCGTTGAGTATTTTAGTTATAAGCGATTTTTCAAAAACTTGAAATATTTCACAGATGGCTCAAAAGATTTGGTTCCAAATGGGTATTTTAGGAGTGTTTTACATCGCAGTTGACAGTGTATGCGTACATGTTATTTGGGGTGGAGACTTATTTATGGGTAGTTTACTGACGAGTGATTTTTTAAAACTTTGGCTCCAAATGGGTATCTTGGTAGTGTTTGACGTTACAAATAACAATGTCTACTTTTTTAGGAGTAAAAACCAATATATGGATAGTTTACTGATGACGGATTTTCCAAGAAATGTAAATACTTATAAGATGTCCTTCAAGAGTTAGTTCTAAATGGGTATTTTGGGAGTGATTTATGAAAAATAACACTGTATACTTGTTTTTGGGGTAAAATTTTATATATGGGTAGTTATTGATGAATTATTTTGAAGTTCTTGAAATATTTAAAAAATGCCCCTAACGATTTGGTTCAGAATAGATATCTTGAGAATGCTTGACATGACAATCAACAGTCTTTATTTTCTGTTTGGGTGGATACTCATTTATATGTAATTTACCAATGACTGGAGATATTTTTAAAATGTCCAATAATATGTGGTTCAAAATTGGAATCTTGGGAGTGATTTATATGACAAATAACCATGTATACTTTGTTTAGGGTAAACATTCAATAAAGGGTCATTTATTTAGCAGTTATTTTTGTAAATTTGAATTAATTTGAAAATTGATAAAATGAGTTTGTTTAAGATGTTTATATGGGTAATGTTTGACATGGATATGACAAATAAAGCTGTATACTTATTTCGGGAGAGGAATTTGGTTACGGGTGGCTAACTGCTAACGGTGTTTTTAATTTGAAAATCTAAAAAAATTGTCTTATCAATTTGGATAAATTTTTTATCGGAATACTATCATACCTATCAATAATAATGTATTTTTTCTAATCTAAAATAAATTAATTTAATGGTAGTTTATTAAAATAAGTTATAGCTAGAAATGTTCAATGTTTTGGAAATTGAATTTGAATATTGATTTCAAAATGGAAATATGTTAATAGTTTTTCTCGTTAAATAAGAATACATTTTTTTTTCATACAAATTAAAAATAATGTTAGAATATTTTACAAATAGTTTATTTCCGAATAGTGAATTTTCTTAAACATATTTAAACAATTTTGTTTAAAATTTAAATATAAATTGTGATCATTATGATTAATAAGATATCATACTAGATTTATGACAAAAATATTATTTAAGGATAGTTTACTAAAAATTTATTTTTGAAAGTTTTCTTTGAAGCTATAATACACGATATGAGAAAATTTGTGCGATTGTGTCGTAGCATTATTTTTATTAGTTCTTACCACTTATATTTTGTTTACACCACGTTTTAGTATCTGTTCAGGCTACACGGATATATACTAATTACACTAACGTGGTAGAGTTAGGGAAGTTTCATTAAAAGGAATTGAATCCTAATTCGCATGAAGGGAGAGGGGAAACCACTTAAGAATAGCCAAGAATTTTAACCCCAATTTCCCCGTCATTGCCAGTTTAGTATAATGCAAGAAAGAGGAGATAAGGAGAAGGAATAGATAGCTCAGAGGAAATTAGGTTGCATTTTCAAAGTTGAAAACTACGTAGGAATAACAACCTCGGTACGTCTGGTCGGGAGTACAGAGAGCCGACTCACCGGAAAGACAGTTAACTGATATATTTACGATTTAGATCATGACTTCCACAAATTCTAAAGATTTTCTTTGTTGAAACTGAAGGAATAAATAATTTAGTTTTAAGGTAAAACATTTAAAATTTTGTTTATTTTGATAGACAAATGCTAGTGAACTTCTTTTCAATGGATCCTCCTCATCCTGTATCTTTGCATTAGTGTATTTTACGACAGCCCATGTATGTAGTTCCCCACAAAATATATACCCACTTATAAGGCATTTAAATACACCTTAAATTGAGTACTGACCGCAGATTTTAAGTCCATCTAAATAATTATTGTGTGTTTCTTAAATTTAAAATCGAATTGCTCAAATAGTTGTTTGGTTTTGGACGCAACCCCTAAACTGTTATATTCTACATAGGGAGCAAATCGCTCTCTCTCTCTCCCCCCCCTCCTTCTCATGTAAAGTGCTGCCACCTATCAGCGATATACTCAACTAACTCCAGTCTTACTCTCTACGCTTATCTGGTTCGCTAGTTATCCGCGAATTGATAACCAAACAAATCGCTCATATCTTTAACAAAGTAAACTTGGACCAAACAAATACAAAATTTCCTATGAATAACATCTCAAAACAAATATTATTTAGTACATTTTAATGAGCGGGATAAACAATTTTATTGCGGATAGCCTGGAAGTGTAAGAGTGATAACAATAGATACTACCAATTATTTTAGTAGGTTTTTAATAATGTGTTCACCAGTTAGGCTAAGGATGAAAAAACATAACTCACATGAAATGCAACCGAATTGATGTTTTAGAATGATTTTATTATTATTATTATTATTATTATTATTATTTGCACCGCGTCTTACTACCCGTTCGGGTCATACGCACTTACACTAATGTGTAATGATAGGGTGATTGTGATATGAAATGGAGGACCTACAGTTTAACGTGGGATCCGAACCACGGTGGAGGCCTGGCATTCCTCACACTCACAAGTTGTGATTTAGAATGATTTTTAAGATGCTTGTTAGTGTCCCATGTACCTAAAAACCTTTATTGCACCACATCGTGATTCAAAAACAATGTTTCCATTAAAGTGAAAAGTGAAATGTAAATCCGTAACTTTGGACTACTTCGTCCGCGACCGAGAGTAAATGGTAAAACTAATCAACAATATTTGGATAAAGTGAGTAGTGATTTAGCAAATGAGATACAACATATATATTCTAGTTAAAAACTAGACTAATAAATCAGAATATGTTATGCAGTGGGTCCAATTGTTTTCCCATCACATCTTACTACGCGTTTCTGATATTGTAATTTAAAACTGCAAAGGAGTTAGTCATTAGGAATGTGTAATTCATGACATATGCACCAACATCTGCTTGGAGGGAGGATAAGGAACCATTTAGGAAACAACCCCTTCAGTACATCATACTGCAACAATTCTAACAACGATCAACAATAATATATTACATTCTTCTGCTGTCGCATGATCTAAGGTGCTACTCTCACAATAGACTGGCTGCCAATAACGGGGTGATAATGGTTCGAGTCAGGTCAGGTGCAGAGAGGGTGGTAATTTATAAATGATTTTCCACTTTCACTCTACAAACATGAGGGTACACTTCTTCTTAATATAACCCTTGATATTTCCTAAAACTAATTAGTTCATAAGTGTTCAGAACGAATTGGAAGTAAGACGTGGTGATAAAAAAAAATATAGGCCTACACACTTTTTACATGACACACTTTTAGATTCTACTAACACTAATAAACTTTATATGAAAAATTAATGAATTTGGGAATTAATAGACAATAAAATAATTATATTATACAACACCAGTATTTATTTTATTATTGGCATCCATTACTGTTTCCAGTCTGTGGCAGTTTTTATCCAAGCCATATATTTTCCACTACCGGCTTGCTAGGCCTGTTGTAGCTAGATATGCCTTATAATCTAACTTAAGGCCCTTGGCCCTGTCGAGTGAAAGTCTAAAACCTATTTTGGGGGATGGTGGACGAGAGGGTGAAAGTCGTGGCGTGGCTTCACAACCAAACAAAGTATCCTTCCGCGCCAACAAGAGCAGATTGATCACGGAAACCGTGAATGGTGCTAGCTACCAGACAGGTCTTACGGAAGAATCATACGTTTGGAAATGTAAGTTTTCTCGAGAACGAGTGAAATGTTTATGATAATATTTTCAACGCCTCTTCTAAGATAATGTATCGATGTTTATTAATTGTAACATTTTCTTATTTTTTGTTAAGATGCTGGCAGTTTTCTATTGAAAATTTTAAATTTTATCGATATTTGATCACTGTTAAAATTATAGAGGAGGTGTGTATATAAAAATTATTACTTAATCAACATCTATTCTTGAACAAACCGTTTTCGAAAAGATAATTGCAAAACAATCAAAAATTATTGTTGATATCCGTTTATTTCAATGGCTCTTCATTTAAACGCCAAATTAAAAAGGGCTGATCGCCTTAAGACTTGGACAAGCAACACATTCAGCCCCCGCCCGTTAATTCATCCCTTTGAGAGGGTAAGAACACATTTAACCAATGATACATTTTTCGGCCGTGCCGGGAATCGAGCCCGGGACCACTTATTTCGGTAAACAGACACGCTACAAAATGAGTTAAGGAGTCGTATCACAATATATAATTACTAAGGAAAATACGAAAACCTTTCCAATATTTACTGCAAGTCCTTCTGCCCGCTAAGGCTATTCATATCTATTAACACTAATTGGGCAGGTATGAGGATAATAAAATTTTAAAGATTTAAACCCCATATTGCGTAGAGGGAGAGTAGGAATGTATTTGATTGATGATGCCTCAGCACTATTAGCACGGATTTGAACCCTGACCTCTCTGTTAGCAGACCACTAAACCATATGAAACTGATGCCTAGCCATGTGGTGTCTGTTTGACCAGTTTTTTTCTCAATCTTCCGCAAACTGTATCAAGCTGAATCCTCACACATTTATTACTTAAGTGTTGCTATCCTCTAAATTAAAAGCACCAAAAATATCTTGGGGGGGG